>CAUYUJ010002969.1:400000-410000 GCA_963575745.1 Prorocentrum cordatum
CGACGACGGCCCCGTCAAGTGGGCAGCCGCGCAAGGTTGGACGCACGCATTATCCAAAAGAACTGCGTTCCGGGGTAACTTTGGCTTGGGCCCCCGAGGAGCGAATCTGTAGCTAGTACCCCTGACTGCCCCAAGCCCTGATGATTCGGGGCTCCGACAGGTGGCTTGGCATATTGTGCTGAGCGACGACGGCCCCCCCAAGTGGGCAGCCGGGCAGGCGACTTGGAACTCGGAGCGTCGCTCAATTGGGGGGGGGAAGGTGCACCTCTCGGGCCCCTGTAGTTAGGGGCCCCAGATGGCACCTTCTCTGCAACCCTCGCTGCCCCCCGATTCATCGCCCCCCCATTACGCGACGCCCAAGCATGTGAGCGGGGTGAAAAAACCAGGCGGCTGGAACCGACCTGGTTGGGCAGGCCTCGGCGGTGAGAGAATGCGGCAGGCACCGCGGGGGGAGCCAGAAGGGACCCAGGGCCCGCCACCGAGGAGACCGAACGCGGACAGCTGGGTACAGCACGCGGAGCTCGCTCTAAACGGCGGGCCCCAGGCGAGCGACGACGGCCCCCCATGTGGGCAGCCGGGCAGGTGGCTTGGAGTTTCGTGCTCTCCCCCCCCCCTCGGTCGTCGCCCGCTCGGCCGAAGGAGTGCGGCCTCTCCGAAGGCGGAGAGGGGCCTGGGCAGCAGGGGAACATCTGTGATATGATCCCTCAAATGCTCCCACCGTTCCTGCGCCCCTGATACGCTTCCACGGCGGCCCGTTCCACTGCGTGTTCCCACACCGCCCGCCTTCTAGCAACTCCCCTGGCAACTGTTTCTGGATGGGCTGGTGGGGGCAATTTTTGGTTTGCGGCTCCAAGGCGGATGACAGAGAGCAAAGACAGCGTCCGGGGCGCGTGACGATGTAAATTGGCCACCGAGGCGAATGCACGTGCAAGGGACAAAATGACCCTCATTAAAACGCAGGCTGCGTTGGCAGGAAGCCGATCCAGACATCCCAACAGGTTGGGACGCAGGCGCGGCGACCGGCGGTGGAACGGAAGGGAGAAGTCGCCATTTCGGCGCCAAACTCCAGCCGAACCACGTTCAATGAGGCCAGGAGGCGGGGGGGGAAGAAGAGAGCGAAAGCGAGCGACTACCACAGGCTCGCTGCAGCACCCCGAGTCAGCGGTGGTGCGGCGAACGGGGCCTGTCTCATCAAGGTTCACTGAGTCTGAAGTGTGGCAGATCCGCGACTATAACGCAAAGCGGAAGGGAAACCACTGGGGTGCGTTCGCGAGGCTAGGCCACCTCCAGCCAGTGCCAGCGCGTGCACATCGTATCCGACTCGCGCAGTTCGGGGGCACAACGATGCAAAGTACTGGCGTGAGCTGATTGCAGACTGCACTGCCGGGGGGGCGACCACAAACTGCAGAAGGCTGAACCACTCACAGCAGGGCCGCTCCCTGACGAAGCCAAACACACGGGTCCCCGAATGCATGGCTGACGGCCGCGCCCGTTGCACCTCCAGCCGATAGCCAGCGTAAGCAAATCGTCTCCGACTCACGCAGTTCGGGGGTGCAGCGATGCAAAGTCTGACGAGGGCTGGTGGCAGGGGCGCGCTCACGAGGCTGGGCCACCTTCAGCCGCAGCCAGTGCTTGCACACCGTAACCGACTCTCGCAGTTCGGGGGCAAAGCGATGTAAAGAACTGACGGGGGCTGTGCAGACTGCACTGCAAGAACGACCACAAACTGCAGAAGGCTGAACCACTCAGAGCAGGGCCACTCCCAGGAAGAGGCCAGACACCGGGTGTCACCGAATGTAAGGCTGACGGCAGCGCCCGACCCACGCTTCCTGCCGCTAGCCAGTGTGTGCGCATCGTCTCCGACTCATGCTGGCGGGGGCGCAACGATGCAAGGTGCCGACGAGGGCCGGTGGCCAGGGCTGCGCTGAAGAGGCGACCACGGGCTGCAAAGGCTGAACCATTCACTGCAGGGTCGCGACCTTCCAAAGGTGTGGCTGATCTGAGCGCCAACCGGTAGAGAAGACCACTGGTGTGCGCTCATGAGGCTGAGCCACCTCCAGCAGGTAGCCCGCGCACGCACATCGTACCCGACTCACGCAGTTCGGGGGCGCAACGATGCGAGTACTGACGAGGGCTGGTGACCGGGGCAGCTTCATGGTTGCGCCGGGAAGTGCGACGCGAACATGGACCGCGGAAGGCTGAACCACTCGATGCGGGGCCGCTGACTTGACGGAGCCACACACACACACACAATGTGTATGGAGGACAGCCGCAGCCACCCCCCACCTCCTCGCCGCCTGCGCAGCAGCCAGATGTCACCGCTGCCAGGGCATACAAGTGGCTGTCAGCTATCGAGCTGCAGGTTGCACTGGTCGCTGGCAGCGCGCTGTCAAACCACTGCTTCCTTGTAGTAGAAAGGTGGTTGGGTCAGCGACGAGGGTCCGAAACATCCTGGGTAGGTTCCAGGGCTGGCGCTCATCAAAGACCGAAGCAATTGGTGGGGGGCGCAGCCGAAAGCCGCATAGTCAATGTGAATGAAGGAAGAGGAGGAGGAGGAGGGGGAGAGAAGGAGGAGGAGGCTGCCGAACTGATGGGCTGTGCCGGTCGCAGGCTGCTCGCTGACGTCCCCGGGCGACCTCTGAGGAACCAGCGTCTGTCCTCGGCGTCTGATGCCAACGCTGCCAACGGGGGGGGGGGGCGCAGCCGAGAGCCGCAGAGACGCGGCAAATAAGATGACGAGAAGTGGGGGCGCAGCCGAAAGCCGCAGATCACGGAAAACAACACACAGAGAGTCCATGTACAGAACTTCATGACCACAGAGGGGTGGGGCTGAGCACGGGCGGCGCGGTGGGTGATGTCGCCCACCAACCGCAGTCGTACACTGAGAAGAGAAGTGGGGGCGCAGCCGAAAGCCGCAGATCACGGATATCAATGCGCAGAGCATCCATGTAGAGAACTTCGAGACCAGGGGGGGTTGTGGCCATTTCCACAGCGGCCTCAGTCCACGAGCTCAACAGGGCTGCTCGAGGCGAAGGGCCGGTTGAGGGCCATGGGGCTGCCAACCCAGCGAGCTCCTCCGGGCGCGGCCGGGCCCCAGACGGCCCACAAGGTAAGCGCAATGGGCACCACCTTGTACAAGAAGGTGGAGGCCGTGCCCAGCTGGCCCAGATCAGCGCTGTCCAGGATGCAAGCCTGGCGGTCCATGACAGGCCGCATCGCAACCCTGAGTGCTGACATGGTCCAGGGCACCAATGGTAGACTCGAGCCGCAGACGAGCTGCAAGTATGAGCCCACAACTAACCGGGCGGAGCACTGGCGGTGCATCAATACACAGAACAACCATGTACAGAATTTCTGACCACGGGGGGGTTGGGCTGAGCAAGGGCGGTGCGTGTTGTTGTCCACTATCCGCCGACGTTCACTGTAGAAGTGGAGCGCAGGAGATGGGTTATTTCAGCCATCCGTCACTGCTGTCCACAGGAGGGGCTGCCCTAGGGAGGTGGCACAGTCGACCCCTCGAGCCTGCGTAGGCAGAGGCCTCCACCGTTGGAGGCAGGGCCGCGGTCCCGTGCGGCAGCCGGCCGCGGGGAGGGGAGGCCGGGCAAGGACCACGAATCCAGCTTGGGCTGTCTATGTGCGCAGCGCAAGGGTATTGGTGCCTCCCCGCCCCCGCGGAGGTAGCACATGGCACTGCGGCCGAGGCCGGGCGCGGAAGGTCCACGAGTCCAGCGCGGGCTGTCTATCTGCGCAGCGCGAGGGCATTGGTGCCCCTCCGCCCCGTCGGAGGTAGCACAGGGCATTGCGGCCGGGGCCGGGCGCTGCAGGTGAAACTGGCTGGGGGGGGGGGGGGGGGGGGGGGGGGGGGGGGGGGGGGGGGGGGGGGGTGGGGGGGGGGGGGGGGGGGGGGGGGGGGGGGGGGGGGGGGGGGGGGGGGGGGGGGGGGGGGGGGGGGGGGGGGAGGGGGGGGTGTGGGGGGGGGGGGGGGGGGGGGGGGGGGGGGGGGGGGGGGGTGGGGGGGGTGGGGGGGGGGGGGGGGGGGGGGGGGGGGGAGGGGGGGGGGGGGGGGGGTGGGGGGGGGGGGGGGGGGGGGGGGGGGGGGGGGGGGGGGGTGGGGCATGTCCGTCGGGACGCGTTCGTTCCGGAGTGAAAGCAGGTGGCGCCTGAGGCATGGCTGGATGCGAGGGCACAACAACAAAACACCTACCAGGCAGCAGATGGGCAGGGTGGTGATGCACCTACCAGGCAGCAAGATGGGCGGTGGGCCGTGGCGACCACCGGTTCGCAGAGTGCCTTCGAGGGAAGCGTTGCAGCGTCCTTCGGGAGCTGTTCAGTGCCTAGGCTGCGGGCACTCCCAAATAGAGGGAGCCAACCACGGCGGTGGGTGCTCCTGCGCTGGCTGGGGAGGGTGGGCCGGTCTTGCACGGGTCCCACGCTGCGTCCCTGTCCTCTGGATCAGGAGTCCCAACCTCGTGGACGCTTATCGGCGTACGGGTGATCTCCCCTTGGGGAATAGCGCTTGCCCTTCGCCTTCCAGTCTGTGTCGGTCTATGAAGTGCCTTGGTGCTCCCAAGTGCCCCATGACTGCCATCCGCGCCACGACGAGGCCGATCTTGATGCACCAGTCCACTGATCTGGGCGGGACGCACGCGCCGCCTCTTTGCCGGCTGTGGTCCAAGGGGGTGGGCGGCCACTGCTGTCGACCCCTCGAGCGGCGTGTGGCCTGGTGTCGCGCTGCAGGAGCCTGCAGTGTCGATCCTTGACACTCAGCCAGTCAACTTCGAGTTTGCACTCTCTGTACATCCTATAAGCATCGAATTTCGCCTTGCCCCATGCCTGGAGGAATTCGCTGCACTGCTGTACGGAGTTTAGCTTGGGATCAAGTTTGGTAAAGTGGCCCCCTCGCCTCAACGCTGCCTTGTTGACCCAGGCGCCCCAAACTCCGTTGAACGCACCTCCCAGCGTCTTCCGCAGACGTGAGATCTTGTCGGGTGCTGGCTCGTCTCTTGAGACGTCCGCTTTGTCGACTGGACACATGTACATGGGGATGCCTCCCATGGGTTCGTCGTGGTGCTCTACTGGTGGTTGCATTCTCCATGTGTCGTTCCAGGAGGCCTGGGTGGCGCGCGGTAGCCGGGAGCATGGGGGTGGGGTGGCCGAGCGCCCCCTGGCCTTATTTATTTTCGTCGATCACTGGTGGTCGTCGGTTACTTCCGCCATCCGTATGTCTCAGAGACCTGTTGTCCCGGGCGTCGTTCAGGCTCCGAATCTGCTCATCCTTGCTACGAAAGTCGCCTGGGGCGTTCCTCTCTCTGACTGCTTCCCTGAAGGCAGCCTGCTCGTAAGGGGGCCAGACTTCAGAGTCGCTCCTGTCGGGAGGTGTTTCGAAGAGGTGGAGGGGGTCGTGGATCACCGTATCATCCTCGGGAGCAGCTGCGTCACTAAGGTCGTCGTTGGGGTCGGTGGAGCTGACATGCGAGCTGGAGCCCAAGGAGATGTCATCGATGGATCGCGCGTAGCCATCTGGCTCGGATTTTCTGCCCCCCACTTCTCCCCAGTCAACCCCTTCCACATCGCCATCGCCTTTGCGCTGCCCTGGTGGGGTTTGTCCCTCTGTCTGGGGGGCAGAAGTCTCGTCAGCCACGGCAGGCTGCGGGGGTGGCGCGACGGCGCGGGTCAGGGCTGCCCCTTGGGCCTCCATTCGGCGTTCCGCCGCGGGGGATTCCTTGCTGGCACCTCCGCTGCTGCCTTCCGCTTGGTGGGAGCAGTGGGGTATACCTCGGAAGAGTGGTGGTCGAGGATGCGTTCGAGGACGCCTGGTGCCACATTCCATACGTGGACGAGGCATCTCCTGCAGGCCCACCCCGCGTTCCACTGCTGCCTGGTCCAGAGCGTGGGCATCATGCCCCACGAGGGCAGGCCTGTCGGGTCGTTACATGGTGCCTCTGGCTCGGGGCGCCACATGAAACATCCGAGAGCGGGGCGGCCAACTTCCCGGACAAGCAGGGGGAGCCCGGGGGGACAGGTGTCGCACATTGCTGTGAACAAGTTCGTGCGGTGTGAGTCTGACCCGAGCCTGCCGTCCGACAGCCTGTGGGCCGGGAGGGCGGCGCCGACTTTTGGTGGCTGGAATGCGGGAGGTGCGCGCATGACGAGACCCTTCAGGGTAGAAGGAATTGGAGCGTTGTTCGGTCGTCCGCGCCCGATTGGTAGCCTGGCCAGGGGGGGGGGTCCGAACTTTCTTGCGACAGCGTGCCTCTTCCAGCCTGCGCCTGTACTCCTGCAGGCGCTGCTGCAGGGACCTCTTCGCGCCGCCGCCCGCGCGGGCGGGGATGGGGACCTCGACGCCTTTCCTTTCCAGGGACTTGACCCAACACAGCTCGAAAAACCACCTGCAACTCAGTCCCTGTGTGTAGGCCTGACCAAAATAAAAAACAAAAAAAATGAAAAAGAAGGGTAAAAGAAAAAACAAAAAAAAGGGGGCCTGGGCGCGGTTATGTGCCAGCAGTTCTCTCGTGTAGTCGTCTTCCCAGGTGCCGGCTGTGCCGTGCATCCCCGTGTTGGTGCAATCATCGCAGTTGTAGCTGGCATCATGTTGCTTCTTGCGGAACCTGTCATCACGCACGGAGGGAGGGATGAGCACTGTGCCGGGTGCTGGGGAAGCGGGAAGGTCCTCGTCTAAGCGACGGTTGGACATGGCGACACCGCCTCCGATGTACTGCACGTCTGCCATGGTGTGTGGGCAGCCAGGTCCCTCGTCTGTCCCAGCAAGCTCCCTGTGTAGCTTGCATATGGAGCAGCCTCCCTGGCTCAGAGGACTGATGTCCGCGGGCTTGACTATCTCCTCCAATGCGCGCGCGGAGGCTTCGAGGGTGAACCCATACCTCAGCATCTCTGCCCACGTCTTGGGGCAGCCGTGGTCGGATGCTGCCTTGCGATGGTGGGCGAAGGTGGCCAGCGTGCTGATGTGGCGGATGGCGCCCTCCATCTTTCCGTGGAGGGAAGCAAGGGCGCCCAAGCTAAAACCCCACGCGGCGGCGAACTGTGCTCGGAACTCCTCGTGGGCTTCTTGCCAGGGGAGGCAGAGGCCCATCGCGGCCTCAAAAATGTCCCCTGTGGCCTCTGGGCGCGGGAAAGGCCAAAGCGTTGCGCGGGGCTCACGGAGTTGCAACATCATTACCACAAGGAGGACTCTAAGCGAGGGGGTGTCAAGCGGGAGCCCGTTGCTGCTACGCAGGGTGTGTCTGGGTGCTGAGAGGGATTGGCCTGGGCGGAGCAGGGAGTGCAAGTGTTGCATCCCAGGGTGCACCCCATGCCGCTTGCAGTTGCCCGTCCCTTGACTCCAGGCCGCGGGGTACTGGGGAAGCACGTCGCCAGGGGTGCACCGACTGGTGGGTTTGGGGCGGCGGTTAATGCCCTTCGCGCGGGGTAAGGGGGGGAGTGGGTCTAGCGGGACCTTGTGCTGGGAGCTGGCCCATGGGGCGCCCAGTCCCAGGAACCAGCCCAGGGCCGCCCACGTTAGGTTGTAGACAAGGTTGCTTGCGTCAATCCCAAATTCAACGTCGGTACAGTACCCGAGGTGGCTCCGTGCTTTCCGATCGAGGCTGCCGGGCGTCCTTGGGGCGGCGCCCATGGACCATTGGTGGGGGCGTAGACCAGCGACGGTGTACAGGATGACACCCATTGCTGGGTCCTCGACCAACCTCTGCAGGCTGCCTGCGATGGCTTCACCCAGCTTATCCCAGGAGAACTCGGGATCGAGCGGGGCAGCAACACGGTCGGCGAAGTTGTTCTCGATGGAGGCCTTGGCCTTCTTGATGGCGTCATCAAGCCCTTTTAGGACGTCATCCCCGGTGTGGGAGGGGGGCGCAGGGATCCACGACGCGAGGCCCTTGATGGGGTCGAACTCGTCGTCGGTCTCGAGCGTCCATCTTGCGCCCAAGTCATCTCCTTTGAAGCGGACCCATAGCTTGGCGAATCTTCCAAACACAGAAAGCTCCCGTAGACGGGCCCCTGTGGCTGTGCCGAACATCCTTCCGTCACCAGTGATGACTGCGTTGGTGGTGGCACGCGCGATCGCGACGTTCACCCCGCTGGGGTTGTCCATGAAACCCCAGTCGTGCCACTTGTTGGAACGGGTGGCCAGGTATATGACCAAGTCGGCCTCGCCACCTTGACTGGAGTCGACTGCGGAGATGGTGAGCTTGCCGCTTCCCAGGTGCTCTTCGGCGAGTTGCCGTAGTCCGGGGAAGCGCGGGGAGATGCCAGTGAGAGGAGTGTCGTATTGTACGAAAACGCTAGCGTGGGCCCCGGCGTCGGTGGCGCACGCGGAGGGGTGCGAGGGGGGGCCCGCCACCTTGGGCTGACTTTTCCTTGCCCTTCCCCTTGCCCTTAGTCTTGGCCTGCCTGAGGGCGCCACTGATGCTGCTCCCCGATTGGGGCCATCCCTTCTCCAGGACTGCGCACTGCAACTGGTAACCCACCACGACGCGCACTGAGACGCCTTCGCTCATGGCAGGCAGGAGGGCGCGCACTATGTCCACAGCCTGCGCAGCTTCTGGCAAGTTGGCGCACCCTGCGTGGAGCCTTGAGGTGACCTCCAGAGAGGGGTTGCCGACAAGAAGGAATATGTGCCGCTCCTCCTCGCGATGGCTACCTGGCATGAGATCACGCAGCATCTTCTCCATGTCGTCCTTGGGGGTGGCCGCGGCCTTGGCTAGAGCTTCAAGCCTGTCGCTGTCCCAGGGCCGCAGCTTCTGCCATGGGAGTCCCTTGATAAGGGGCCTCTGGGTGAAGGGGTCAGTGAGTCCGAAGCGCATTGTGTTGTTGTAGAAGGCGACGTTCGGCCACGCCAGAAGCAGGGGGTGCACGCGGTAGCAAAGGCTAAGCTGTACCGCGGCTGTTGTTTCGCCCTCCAGGGCGTTGCGAAGCCGATCAAAGATGGAGAAGCAGAGCCCGAGGTCGGCAGCCTGGAGAGGATGGTGGGGGGAAGCTGCTTCGGGTCTCCGACCAGCACCAGGTGCCCGCCTGAGCGGATGGCGCTGTCGAGAGACATGGCGGCCATAAGTTCGCGAGCTTGCCCTGCCTCGTCGATAATGAGCAAGGCCATCGGGGCAGCATTCCTGAGGGCCTCCGCGGACTCGTGCGTAGCAAAGATCGCCTTGGCGGCCTTCAGGAGCTGGGTACGGAAAGCGGGGGACTCTTCGGATGATCCGCCCTCGAATGGGAGCCTGCCGTGTGCCCTGAAGAAATGTCCTTCCGGGGTGAGCGTAGCGAGTGCCTTCGCAACCCTCAAATCTCGGGCCAGGCGAACGCATCTCGTGGGGTAGTCTGTCCTGCGCCCTAGCTTGTTATTCTGGTGTGCGCTGCTGAGACCGAGGGCTGGCTGATCCGCGGCTGTGTTGGACCCTGCTGTCAGTGCCACTGCCTGTCCTTCTGGGAGTGCGTCAGCCCACGCATCCATGGTGGCGACTGAGAAGACCGTCTTGCCGGTTCCAGGGGGTCCGTGCACGACTGTTACGTGGTGTCGCGTGGTGGCGGCAAGGGCCCGCTTGGCGTCGCCGTTCAGCTTGTGGCGCCTGGCCCCTTCCTCGAGCGCGGTGGCCGAAGGTAATTCCCTGGC
Organism: Prorocentrum cordatum; assembly: GCA_963575745.1. Lineage (NCBI taxonomy): Eukaryota > Dinophyceae > Prorocentrales > Prorocentraceae > Prorocentrum > Prorocentrum cordatum. The sequence continues at coordinate 409,620 of CAUYUJ010002969.1, forward strand.
CCGGTGGAAGACCTGTCCGACTGCATTGTCCACTTCATGGTCGGAAAAGGGGGGGTCGCCGTAGCCCCGGCTGGGGGGTGCGGGGCTGCCACGCCGCTGCCTGCCACTGTGGGCGCCATGCCTGGGGAAAGGTCCCCGATGGTGGCCTTGGCACGTGAGAGTAGGGTTTGACCGCAGAGTATGGTGTCATCCACACTGTTGGCCAATGCCTTCGTTGCTGGGGTACCTGGTTCCCCATCTAAGTCTCAGCGCATCACATTCGCTTGCGGGGACCGTACCTCCGAATTCGGGTGGCCACAGGAGTTTGACCGAGGCCACTTGGTCCGTGGATGGGCTGGTGAAGCTGAGGAGCAGCATGCGGGCTTCCTGTCCTGCTTCCTG
>CAUYUJ010002969.1:415000-439858 GCA_963575745.1 Prorocentrum cordatum
CATCGTCTCCCGCCCCCTTCTCCTCCTCCTCCTCCTGCTCCTCCTCCTCCTCCTCATCATCATCATCATCATCATCATCATCATCATCATCATCATCATCCTCATCCTCATCCTCATCCTCATCCTCATCCTCATCCTCATCCGCTTGCGCATATTGGCTGCCCTTCGACCCAAGGAGCCCTCCTCCGTCTCCCGCTCCTCCTGCTCCTCACCCGCTTGAGCATACTGGCTGCCCTGCGACCAAAAGACCTCTCCTCCTTCTCTTGCTCCTGCACCTCCTCCTCCTCCTATTTCTCCTCCTCGTCCTCCTCCTTCTCCTCCTCCTCCCCCTCGTCCTCTTCCTCCTCCTCCTCCTCCTCCTCCTCCTCCTCACCACCACCACCATCATCATCAGAATCATCACCATCATCATCACCGTCATTACCAGCATTATCATCATCACCTCCGCCGTCATCGTCGCCATCTTCATCATCATCATCATAATCGCCATCATCATAATCATCGTCAGCAACATCAGCATCAGCATCATCGTCATTCTCATCAATATCATCGTCACCATCATCATCTTCATCACCATCATCATCCGAACCATCACCATCACTTTCAGCATCATCCCAATCATCACCATCATCAGCAGCATGACCATACTGACCATCAGCATCCTCACCATCAGAATCACCGTCACCATCACCATCATCATCAACAACATCATTTCCATCATCCTGATCAGCAACATCACCACCATAATCATCACCCGCATCACCATCACCATCCGCATCAGTACTAGAATTGTTGTCAGTATTGATACTCGTATGGCTACTCTTGTCACGCATATGAATATTACCGTTATTCGTAAGATCAGTATGATGCGAATGCTGATGGTGATGATGATGATGCTGAATATCATTAGTGCTCACCTTCTCTTCTTACTCCGCTTCGTTTTCACGTTGCTGCTGCACGAGGTCGCTTGCGCGGTCATGCCCGGCGGCACGCCTTCCGCACGACCCCTCCGTGGATCCCCGTACCGAGGACCCTGGTCCGCAACCTCGCTCCGAGGGCCAGCGCGGTCCCCACTCCTCAGTAAGGCCAGCGCTGCCGAACCTCGCGCCGACTGGCATCCTGCCATGCAGCGCAAACTCCCCACTCTCTTTCAGCGCAACGCCCCCAGCACCTGGGGAAGCGGAGGGCTGGGGTGTAAAAGTCGACGCGCTTGCGTGGGCCCTGCCAGCAGGCCCCCCCCCCCCGCAGGGAGCCCCCAAGCCCTGCTCGGTTGCTGTGGCCGGCCCCCGGCCTGCAGAACACCACACCACGTATCCCAGCGCTGTCTGCGCCCTCCCGGGGGGAACGCCCCTGGACCTACCAGGGGACATTGTTTTGTGGAGATTGCGCGCAAAGCGAGCTCCACGAGCCTGGAACGCACCCTGGGGAGCCCCCCGCTCCCCCCTGCTGACCCCGCCAGTTGGCGGGGCGCCTGACTGGACCCGCGTCCCCTGTGATGCTCACTGCGCCAGCAAGCGGGCGGGGCGCCCGGGGGGCAGCGGAGCAAATCTCTGGCCATCGAGGCCTTTGCTTTGACCCCCTTGGAGGACGAGGCGACGCCCCACGGGGCCCGCAGCAAGGCTCGACGCCGGGAGGACCGAGGAGCCCGACAGAGACTCTCGGCGGTGAGCGCGCCAGCCTACCCTGCTGTGCGCTGAGCGGCTTGCCGTGCCAGAGAGCGTCGCCGCCCCCCGAAATTACGGCGCAGCGTGGATGGATGGCTGGCGAACTCGGCGGCGCTCGTGAGAGCGAGGGTGCCCTTGTCGAAGGAGAGGTACTGGGCGCCCAGCTCGGCGGCGGCGTCAGGACGGCGCACCAGCTGAACGTCCTGGCGACAGATGGCTCGCGAGCTTGAGCGGGCCGTGCATACGCGGCCGCCCAGACAACCTGGCTCGTTGGACGCACCGGCAGGGTGGCGCGCCGAGTCATCGCGGACGAACCGCGCGGCATCGACCACGCGGCACTTGCGAGTGCGCCAGCGGTTCTCGAACGGGACGCACTGGCTTTGCGCGGCGTCGATCAGCTGCTGCAGGTCTATCCGTTCGTTCGGGTCGCGGAAGATGGCGGGCGAGATGGCTCGCTCGATCCGCGGCGCCTTCGGCTCGATGCCAATGGCCAAAGCCCATGGCCCAAGATGAGGAGGAGGAGAAGGAGCCAGAGGAGGACCAAACGGGACGAGGATGGACGACGAGGGGCAGGACGAGGAGGAGGGCGAGGATGAGGACGAGGAGGTGGACGAGGAGGACGAGGAGGACGACGAGGGGGGGGAGGTGGACGACGAGAAGGACGAGGACGAGAACGAGAACGATGACTTTTTTTGACATCCATGCCGATGGATCCCACTAAACGGGGCAGACTGTGTCGAGGTCGGCTTTGACCCCGTTCCTCTTCTGGTCAGGATGGACCCCCCTGCCCAACCTCGTCCACACTTCACCGAGCGCGGGCGGCCCATCCAAACAATTTTTGAGGGCCCACGCATCTGACCACCCGTGGAAAACGCGTGGCCATTCTGACAAGCACAGGCGAAGCTCTGATCGTCGAAATCCACGACTAGGCAGCGGTGACCAAGCGCCAGCAACTCGGCGGGATCGATGCTGAGCTGGCGCGCGCACGCTCCTGAGACGGGCTTCCGCTTGCTCCTCGAGCCGCGCAAGCAGTTGGTGCATTGCCAGAGACGCCCGACCCAGCTCCGCTCGCGGGGCCCGCAGGAAGGAGAGGCAGGCTCGGGGGGGGGGGCTGGCAGCGGCAGCAAGCCGCTCGACACCCTCGAGGCTGGTCCTCGGCCAGGTGACCAAAATCTTTGCAGCTAATTTGCAGACAACCTTCGCCGTCCTGATCATAAGGTTCAAGTTAGGGCGGTCTTCCTCTTCCGCATCAGCATGCAACCTCGCTCCAGCCTAGCCGCCTCGTCGGCAGCATTGTTACCGATGATGCGTCTGCGCTCGGCGACAGGCGTGTCTGGGTCTTCGGCCCTGTGAGCCTTGACCTTAACAGCCGAGCTAATAAACTGACCCGCGAAAGCGTGGCTCTACATGACTCGCCCGCTGTCGGGCCTGGCAGGGGACAGCTGGTCCGCCAGGCTCTCTCTGAACTCTTGCACAACCACCTTGCAGTCGCTGACGAGCACCGACGGGCCAGACGGCAGGCTGGCCGCGCTCGCGGGCGCGGCGAACTCCGCAGCAACGCTCGCCCGCGGATAAGAACTGCCCAGGACACCATGCATTCGAGCAATTTCCTGGCCCGAAGGACAGAGACTCACCACCGCAACCAGAGCGGGAAAGATCCTTGATCGAAGAACGCATGCACGAGCCGCCCAGGTAAATGCCCCCTCGGAGCTAATCCCCTCGGAATGATCAGCAAGACCTCGGCCAAGAAAGCGACTGGACAAAACTTGGAAACGAACGCCGCCCATGGCCTCAGCCCGGCCCAGCGGCCCAGGGGCCCAAACAGACGGGCGCGGAAAGAGCCCCGGCTCGCGCGCGAGTTCGAACCCAGGGCAGGGGCAGGCTGAGAGCTCATCGCGGGCCCCAGACAGAAGCCTCTCAAGGACGTCGACTCTCTCTTCCTCGCACTCAGGGCCGAACCAAAGCCCGTGCGAAATCGTGCCCCCTTCCTGCCCGCATAAATAGCACGCGTCCCCCAGCTGATAGCTAAGGGCGGCAGCTCTGCTCATCAGAGGCCACGCCGCCCGGCACGTCAGCGCTCGGATAGCGCCTTTTTCTTTTCGAGGAAACTTGGAGGACGCCAGGGCCGAGTCGACCAGGTCAAGACAGAGGCGGGCCCCGTCGCGATGCTTGCTGCCAGCCTCGGCCCCCAAGCCCCGAACAAATCGGCACTCCTTAGAAATCTCTTCAAGAGGGCAGGGGGGGTGGGGGGCGGGGGATCTCCGCATCTCTGTCATCCGCCATCGCGAATGGGTCTCTCATGCTCCAACCCAGCCTACCAAGGGAGAGAGCCATAGCGCCGATGCCCCCCTGCTCGACCCCCGCGTCCTCGGGGGGGGCATGACCACGCCGCGCCCCAAGCGTCTCGAATCCCTTGCCTGCTGAGGGCCCACGGCGATCTAGTCTGCAATAGCCGCAGTTCCTTACAATATCTGACGATCGACGCAACAGATCCGCGCCGCGCTGGGTCTTTCTCGAGACGGGGGAGGACGGGCAGGGGGCGCCCCCGCCAACTCGGTTCCATCGCGGTCGCAGCGAGCCTGCGGATCTTTAGAACCTCCCCGTCGGACACGCCGCGCGCCTCCGCGCCCTGCGCTCCCGCCAGGGGCCCTGCCGCAAAAACCTCAACGGCTCTCGAGCCCAGTGCTCCACGCTGGCGAACTAAGCGGCGGGCCCCCCGAGCCGTAGCAGCCACTCTAATCTTCGCCTTCGCAGTGCTTCCCCCGACGCGCCCGGGCGCCCCAGGAGCGAAGTCGATCCCGAGATTTGCCGCGGACTCCCTGCGGGGCCCCGCGAGGTCTCCAAAGGCCCTTCGGGGGCGCCCAGAGACAGCCTTGGAAGAGGTCACCATGGCCACCTTACGCGTGGAAATCTTAGCCCTCATCGCGACGGCGATTGCGCACTGCCGGGGGGGGCCCTCCCCGAGGCAACTGGCAATCTGGTCGGCCGTGCCAGCAAAATTTAAGCCCGAATCGTCGGTGCAAACATCGAGCGCGGCAAAAGGTCCCAGGGTCACCGACTCGAAGGCCTCGAGGCCGAAAACTTGAATCATCGCGGCGGCGATCGAACGGCCCACGATGACCCCCATGACCCCCAAATGAGGCGAGTGAAACGACCCCGCGCAGATCCATAAAACGATCCGATCGGCATCCAGCCGACGCACGCCGCCATCAGGGCAGGGGGAGAGTTAGCCGAGGGCCCAAGTCTCCAAGAGGGCCAGTGGGATCTGCTCGTAGTATTTCAGCACATCATACAATAATAGCTCAAGCGTGATGACCTGAAGTGGCGCCCCGCTCGGCCGTGACCGACTGGCGCCAGACGACATCGGAAGCCGGCCGATGGTTCCCCGCGGCCCAGTCGGGCCCGTCATGCTCGGCTTCCCAGGCGGCCGCAAAGGGCCTGCGGATGCGGCCCCATATCCAAGAAGGGCCAAAGAAAACTCCGCTCGGGCGGAAACCAGGAACAGCTTTCGGGATCAGGGCCATGATGGGGGCTCTGAGCTGGCGGGGAAGCATGCCCGTCGACTCGATGATGACAAACGGCCTGCCTGGGCATGACAGGGCGGTGTCGGGCAGGAGCTGGCAGTGCCGCGGGTGGGAGCCATCCAAGCCAACTGCCGATCTGCGCGAGTATGAGCGCGAAGCGGTCCTGAACTTCTCAGCAATGATCAGCGGCAGAGGCTCGGGCTTCATGCAGTGCTGTCGGGGAGGGACATCCACCGCGTGACACGGCTTGCCAAATCTATCGCCCTCCTGCTTCAAAAGGGCCTGGGGGTCGTTGATTAAACTTCTAAGCCTGCTACTGGTGGAGGTGGATCTCCATGCCGCGGGGCCCTTGGAAACTCGGTGGCCCTGTCGGGCTCCCCGGTTGATCCCGTCCAGAAGCTCAACGGACCAGCCGGGCCTCGCCGTGTCGGAGAAAACAAAAAACGCCCGCGCAGGAACTGAGGGCCTCCTGAAGCGGCTCGCGGGCACTCTCCAGGGAGGCCCTGATATCCTCGGGCTCTGAGCTCCAATTGTCCGCCAGGTCGGCTGTGGCGCGGAAAGCAGCGGAGAAGTCGCCCTGGTGCCCAACCACAGGCGCTGGGGGCGACGCAAGCGCTCCACGCGCCTCGGCAAAATCGGAGGAGCGCTTGCCAGTGCCTGACAGCATCAACCGGTTAAATTACCCTGGCGACGAACCCAACCCTTGCGCAATGCGGGGCATAAGTACATCAGGATTGGCACAACGAGGGCGGTGACGTAGCATGGACGCATGTGATTTTGCGAGCAGCAATCGGAAGGCTCGCGGGCCCCCGATCAAGATCTAAGGGCTACGTAATAACAAATCACCCCCGTTGGCTGTGCCATGCGCCCGTTGCACCCAACGTATCCCACAGCAGCTCTTGAGAGCCCCCGCGGGATACGTGTAGGCGCAACGTTATGGCCATCGCCCGGAAGATGTCTGTTTCACAAATCACCCCCGTTGGCTGTGCCGTGCGCCCGTTGCGCCTAACGTATCCCACGGCAGCTCTCCAGAGCCCCCCCAGGGACGGCGAGGTCCCGTTCAGATCCCCGCGGCGCCTCACTCCGCTGGACCCGCCAGCTGCCCTCGAAAGTGGCGACAGTGTCGCAAACCGCAGCCCCCCAGGGACGGCGAGGTCCCGCTCAGATCCCCGCGGTGCCTCACTCCGCAGGGCCCACCAGCAGCCCTCGAAATTGGCGACGGTGTCGCAGATCGCAGCCCCCCAGGGACGGCGAGGTCCCGCTCAGATCCCCGCGGTGCCTCACTCCGCAGGACCCACCAGCAGCCCTCGAAAGTGGCGACCGGTTCGCAGATCGCAGCCCCCCAGGGGCGGCGAGGTCTCGCTCAGATCTGCGCGGTGCCTCACTCCGCTGGGCCCACCAGCAGCCCTCGAAAGTGGCGACAATGTCGCAGATCGCAGCCCCCCAGGGACGGCGAGGTCCCGTTCAGATCTGCGCGGTGCCTCACTCCGCTGGACCCACCAGCAGCCCTCGAAAGTGGCGACGGTGTCGCAGATGGCAGCCCCCCAGGGACGGCGGGGTCCCGCTCAGATCCCCGCGGTGCCTCACTCCGCAGGACCCACCAGCAGCCCTCGAAAGTGGCGACAAAGTCGCAGATCGCAGCCCCCCAAGGACGGCGAAGTCCCGCTCAGATCTGCGCGGTGCCTCACTCCGCAGGACCCACCAGCAGCCCTCGAAAGTGGCGACCGTGTCGCAGATCGCAGCCCCCAAAGGACGGCAAAGTCCCATTCAGATCTGCGCGGTGCCTCACTCCGCTGGACCCACCAGCAGCCCTCGAAAGTGGCAGCAGTTGCGCAGATCGCAGCCCCCCAGGGACGGCGAGGTCTCGCTCAGATCTGCGCGGTGCCTCACTCCGCTGTACCCAGCAGCCCTCGAAAGTGGCGACGGTTTCGCAGATCGCAGCCCCCCAGGGGCGGCGAGGTCTCGCTCAGATCTGCGCGGTGCCTCACACCGCTGGACCCACCAGCAGCCCTCGAAGGTGGCGACAGTTCCGCAGATCGCAGCCCCCCCAGGGACGGCGAGGTCTCGCTCAGATCTGCGCGGTGCCTCATTCAGCTGGACCCACCAGCAGCCCTCGAACGTGGCGACAGTTCCGCAGATCGCAGCACCCTAGGGACGGCGAGGTCTCGCTCAGATCTGCTCTGCGCGGTGCCTCACTCCGCTGGGCCCACCAGCAGCCATCGAAAGTGGCGACCGTTTCGCAGATCGCAGCCCCCCATGGACGGCGAGGTCCCGCTCAGATCTGCGCGGTGCCTCACTCCGCTGGACCCACCAGCAGCCCTCGAAAGTGGCGACCGGTTCGCAGATCGCAGCCCCCCAGGGGCGGCGAGGTCTCGCTCAGATCTGCGCGGTGCCTCACTCCGCTGGGCCCACCAGCAGCCCTCGAAAGTGGCGACAACGTCGCAGATCGCAGCCCCCCAGGGACGACGAGGTCTCGCTCAGATCTGCTCTGCGCGGTGCCTCACTCCGCTGGGCCCACCAGCAGCCCTCGAAAATGGCTACAGGTTCGCATATCGCAGCCCCCCCCCAGGGACGGCGAAGTCTCGCTCAGATCCCCGCGGTGCCTCACTCCGCTGGACCCACCAGCAGCCCACGAAAGCGGCGACCGGTTCGCAGATCGCAGCCCCCCAGGGACGGTGAGGTCTCGCTCAGATCTGCGCGGTAGGTCCTGCTCAGATCTGCGTGGTGCCTCACTGGGCTGGACCCACCAGCAGCCCTCGAAAGCGGCGACAGTTGCGCAGATCGCAGCCCCCCAGGGACGGCGAGGCCTCGCTCAGACCTGCGCGGTGCCTCACTCGGCTGGACCCACCAGCAGCCCTCGAAAGTGGCAGCAGTTGCGCAGATCGCAGCCCCCCCCCCTCCCAGGGACGGCGAAGTCTCGCTCAGATCTGCGCGGTGCCCCACTCAGCTGGACCCGCCAGCAGCCCTCGAAAGCGGCGACCGTGTCGCAGATCGCAGCCCCCCCCAGGGTCGGCGAGGTCTCTCTCAGATCGGCGCGGTGCCTCACTCCGCTGGACCCACCAGCAGCCCTCGAAAGCTGCGACAAGTTCGCAGATCGCAGCCCCCCAAGGACGGCGAGGCCTCGCTCAGACCTGCGCGGTGCCTCACTCCGCTGGACCCACCAGCAGCCCTCGAATGTGGCAGCAGTTGCGCAGATCGCAGCCCCCAATGGACGGCGAGGTCTCGCTCAGATCTGCGCGGTGCCTCACTCCGCTGGACCCGCCAGCAGCCCTCGAAAGCGGCGCCTCACTCCGCTGGACCCGCCAGCAGCCCTCGAAAGCGGCGACAGTATCGCAGGTCGCAGCGCCCCAGGGGCGGCGACCACAGGGGGGGCGGGAGGAGGAGGACGCGACCGCACCCCTCTATTCAAAACGAATACCCAACCAAGGAGGGTTGGGAAACATTGCAACGCGGACCAAAGCCACCTTATGCTGCGGAGCACGGGGTAGCGGACCGACCCGTGATCGCGCCCCAACGAAGGCCTCCACCGCAGGACAGCTCCTTTACCCCGAGCCCCACAGCATGGGAGGGACGTGCCAATCACATTGCCCTGCTCTCTCTCTCTCTCTCTCTCAATCGTGTTAGCCCGCTGCTTGTAAAACGTCGGCGTCCCCTCTCTGGGCCTTAGCCAGGGCCTGATCCAGAAGCGGTGAACACCCCTCGTAACGCGGAGGCCCAGGCGAAGGGCCGATCGCAGCATCCACAGCGATCGGAAGGGGGGGCTCGCGAGAGGAGGGCGCGCGGGGGTTCGCAATTCCGACGTGGCATTTGCTCCGATGGGGGGGGGGGGGGGCGGGGGGCGGGGGGGGGCAGCTCGGAGCGGAGGCCCTCGGGTCAGATAAACTGGACCTTTTGCGCGCGGTCCAGGGGTGGCCCTTGCGGCGCGGCCCCCGAACTGCAACCTCCCCGCAGCTCGCACGATCTGGCAAAATTACACGGAACTGAATCTCGGAGGACGGAACGACGAGCAACCGCGCAGCATCAGCCGCCCTCTGCGCGGACGGTTGACAGCGCGCACTCTGAGCGCGCTCCAGGGGGCTCTGGGCCAGGAAAGCTGCCGCGCGGACAACTCCACCCTCGCTCTGAGAGCCGCGAGAAAAAAAGGAATCGACTGGGCGCCCCCCTCACGCAGACGGCGCGGGAGGGGGGAGGGGGCCCTTGACGCTCTGACTGCTCGGCCGCCAAAACACGCGCTTGCTCGCGCATCCTGGCCAAGTCGGCCGCGGAAGAAGCCGACGTCGCCGATGATCCTTCCGCGAGCGCCGAAGACCCTGGGCCGCCTGCAGGGGCCGACTCGGGCTTGGACCCCTTCTTGTCGGCAGCGGCTTCCAGGCCCCCAGCAGCGCCCTGTGGGAGATCGCCTCCAGGAGGACCGCCGTCGCCCTCGAACCGACGACGCTTCGCCTTGAGACGGTTGGCCATCTCCGCGCGGGCTGCCCCGGCGCACTGCACGTTGTCCATGGCCTTCGCGGGGAGGTCCTTCGCCGTGGAGCTTATCCCGTTGACCGGCTGCTCCCTCCTCGTCGCCGCCTTCGCCAGGTCGGTCTCCCCCAGCGTGCCCGCGCCGAGGTCCAGGTCGAGAGGGTCGCCCGGGCCCAGCTCGAAAGCGTCGATCTTGCCAGAGAGAAGGTCGGGCAGGGAGACGGCAGGCCCGGCCGAGGAGCTGATATGGTCAGCCTTTGCTTCCCGTGTGCCGAGACCTTCTCCGGCAGCTCGTCGCGTGCCATGTCGAGGCCCTCCAGCTCCTTGTTGAGTTGCACGATGAGCGCCTCCTGGGCGGCCGCCTTGGCGCGGAGAGAGTCGAGTTGCCCGAACTCCCGTTGCATATTCTTGCCGAGATTGACTCGATCACGCTGAACTCGAGCCAATTGTTCTTCCAAGTACTGTTCGGGCTTCGCTGGAGCCTTGAGCGCCGAGAGCTGGACTTGATACCGATGAGCCTCTGTCGCATTGCCCGCCTTCTTGTGCAGCTCGGCGAAGGTTTCCAACTCGGAGATGGACAAGTGGCCAGCGGACGGAGCTGGACCAGGGAGAACAACTCCTCCAAGCGGACCCGTGGGCTGGGCAGGCTGGTAGAAATACCCCGTACAAACCAAGGTCGCGCCACCAGACTCGCCCTTGCCCTTGCCCTTGGTGTCAGCCTTGCCGCCCTTGGAGCCGCCCTTGAGGCCGTTGCCGCGTGGACTCGGCTGCAGGCCTTGCGTGAGAGCTGGCATGAGCGCTCCCGCGGCGGAGGGCCCTGAACCCGCACGCCACTAGGAGGATGAGGATGACGCCGCTGGCCTGGACCAGGCCTCGCCTCAATGCTTGCATACGTATGTAACTCGCCATCTTGTTCCTGGCGCGCCCGCACGCACTGCATCTCCACGTGCTGTTTCGCTGGAAGGGACGCCCCGTACGCCACGGGAGCTCTGCGCCATCTCCCGGGGGACCTGGGGCCATCCGCGGCCGATCGAACTGAGGGGTGAGGCCCCTCGGCTTGAGTTGAGAAAGTGGAAGATCGCCGCCGTGCCAACAGACCCGCAACAGCAACGCCGTTCTGAAGCTCGCGGTTGCAAGCGCAAGCCGATGCCCGAGCCAGAACGGCTGGAGGAGGACGAGAAGGAGGAGGAGGAGGCGGAGGAGGCGGAGGAGGAGGAGGAGGAGGAGGAGACAGGCGCTCCGCCTGCCGAGGTAGGGCCCAGGGGCCCCGAAGCCTGGGCGGTCGCAGCCCGCCGCGGGAACGCGCCTTCTTACGCTTCTTCTCGGCCGGCGGCGGGGCGGGCTGCTGCATCATGCCCTGGCGCCCCCCCGCCCCCTGCTCCACGAGAGGGAAGGGGGGGGGAGAGGATGTTGTTGGATTGCGGCGCTGGTGCAACTGATGGGGGGGAGGGACTGATTGAGGGAGGGAGAGAGGGAGAGGGAGAGGGAAGGGTGGGAGGGGGGGGGGCGGGGGGAAGGAGGCAGGGAAAGAGGGAGGGAAAGAGGGGGTATGCAAGGAAGGAAGGGGGGGTGAGAGAGAGAGAGGGGGAGGCGAGAGGGGGAGGCGAGAGGGAAGGAGGGAGGGAGCAGAAGTAGAAGGAGGAGGAGGAGGAGGAAGAAGACCTCCCCCTCCCTTGTCATGCACAGTTACACAATAACATGTTACTCCTCTCTTCCCTTAGGTTGTCTGGAAGATGGCTGTTTTTGTTTCCGCGTTCTGCTTCTAACACACAGGATGCCAATATTAGATGATTGATGTTGTCTAGCAGGTCCCGCAGGTCCCGCAGGTCCTACAGGTCCCACAGGTCCCACAGGTCCCATGGGTCCCACAGGTGTCGCAGGTCGCCCCACAGGTCCCACAGGTGTCGCAGGTCGTCCCACAGGTTCCACAAGTCCCACAAGCACAACAACCTTGAGAGGTTCCACAGGTCCCACAGATGCCGCAAGTCTCGCATGTCCCACAGGTCCCCCCCCCAAATCCCACAATTCCTACAGGTACCACAGGTAGCACAGGTAGCACAGGCACCACAGGTACCACAGGTACCACAGGTGTCGCAGGTGTCGCAGGTCTCGCAGGCCACACAGGCCACAGAGGTCCCCCAGGTCGCCCAGGTTCCACAAGTTCGGCAGGTTCACAGGTCCACAAGTCCACAGTTGCCACCTGCCACACTGGTCCCGCAGGTTCCACAAGTCCAACACGCCACAGAAGTCCCACAGGTTCCGCAGGTCCCACATGTCGCATGAGTCCCACAGTTGCCACATGCCCCACAGGTCCCACATGTCACCTTTGCTGCTCTCGGGCTCTCGGGGTGCTTTGGTAGGGTGATGGGCTTCCAGTTCGGCTGCGACGCGCGTCCGCGGATATAGAGAAAATCAGCGCGATGGAGAGGGATGGGAGGGAGGGATAGGATGTCAGATGTGGCGCGAGCGCATCCAGCTTGTCGTCTTCCCCTCCCCCCTTCCCCTTCCAGAAAGGCAGGGGGCGGGGGTGTTGCCCTCGGCCCGCCAAGGCCGAGACGCGAGGCCTGCTGACGGTTTTGGCGCTCGTCGGGCCTCCGGAGGCCTCCGGGGCCGGGGCGGGAGCAAAACTTACGACCAGCTCCCCCTCCCCAGTCCTTGTTCTCCTCGTCTTCCCCCCTCCACATGCCCCTCCCCCTCCCTCTCCCCCTCCCATTCCTCGTCCTCCCCCTCCCCATCCCCTGCTCCGTGACCCTCCCCTTTCTCCTCCCTCCCTCCATCCCTCCCTTCCTTTTGCTCTTGCTTTGCGCTGTTTGGGCTTGTAAGTTCCTTTGACGAGCCCCTCCCCAGACCCCAGAGTTCCAGATCTCCAAGCGCTCGTGGGCGCTTCTGGGGCTCGATCGGCGGCGCGGGCCAAGGGGGAAAGGCAGAGGGGGCGGGCCGTCTCAGAAGTCTCAGAAGGCCTCGGGCATTTTGAAAAGCCTTCCGAGCCTTCTTCGAAGCCACAGAGGGCTTCCGAGAGGGCTTCTGAGAAGCCCCGCCGCCTTCAGAAGAAGGCCTGCCCCCGCTCACTTCCCCCCTCGGCGCGCCGCCGACCAACGTGCCGAAAGATGGCGCCAGTGGCTTGTATTGGGCGTTCCGTTGGAAACTGAGTGGGCCGATCAGAGCCTGACAATTGGAGAAAAATAGCGAGCGGCTGCATGACGTTCAACACTCTCGCAATTTCGGTCTGAAGAGCGTCCAAGACCGGCCCAAGAGGCTCCCGAGATTGACCCAAAACGGCCCCCGAACCCCGAAGGTGCGCCAAAAAGGGCCCAAAGACGGCGACGAGAAGGCCTGAAGGGAGGAACGCCGAAGCGACTCAACTCTTGGAACCCTCCACCCCATGATGGCCCCCGAGACCGCCAGCAGTCCAATAGACCCCAAGAGACCTCTCAAGGACCTCTTGCCCACGACCCATGCCTGGTGACGGAAAGGGCCGAGAGCACGATCTCCCTAGCCTTGCTATGCGTACTCTTCGTTTCCTTCCGACCCCAGTATCCCCACCTCTCCCCCGCACGTCTCGTTCCACTCCGCGTGCTTCGTCACACCTCTCTCTCCTCATCCTGTCCCACCCCTCGGCATTCAATTGCTCACGGCCCGCAACCCCGCTCTCCATCATGGCTGGATGCATCATGGGCGGCATGCCCGGCATCATGCCCTGCATCATGGCCATCTGCATGGCTGGGTTCATCATGCCCTGGGGGCCAGGAGAAGCGGGAGGGATGGAGAGGGGGGAGGAACATCAGAGGATAGGGATGACGCGCGGGGGGGGAAGAGAGGGAGGAGGAGGAGGAGGAGGAGGAGGAGGAGGAGGAGGAGGAGGAGGAGGAGGAGGACGAGGAGGAACAGGAGGAGGAGGAGGAGCACACCGCGGAACGCCATGCAGCTGCCGCCGCCCCATGCCATCCGCCATGCCGCCATGCCGCTGCCGCCGCTGTCGTGCGGAGCGGGGATGGGGTGGCTGAGGGGAGCCAGCTTCCAATGCTCAACAATTCAGCTAACGCGAAGGAGTTTGGGGGGAGACGCAGGAGGCGGTGGAGGACGTGACGCTCAGCAGAAAGCACAGCAGCAGCACAGCAGCAGAGAGCACAGCACCGGGGCGGGGAGGAGGAGGAGGAGGAGGAGGAGGAGGAGGAGGAACAGGAGGAGGAGGAGGAGGGGAAGCAATTGGCGGAGCAACTGAAACCACCCCAGTTGCAACTGAGACCGCCCCCGGTGGCGCCTAGGGGGCCGGGGGGCGGGCGGAGCAACTGAGACGGGTGGGCGGAGCAACTGGGCCAGCAACTGACCCAACTGACCCAACTGACCCAGAGTGCCCCACACTGCCCCAGACCGCCCCAAATGCCCCACTGTCCCAGACTGCCCCAGACTGCCCCAGACTGGCCCAGACTGCCCCAGAGTGCCCCAGACCGCCCCAGACTGCCCCAGACTGCCCCAGACTGTCCCAGACTGCCCCAGACTGTCCCAGACTGCCCCAGACTGCCAAGGGGGCCGGGGGCGGGCGGAGCAACTGAGACGGGTGTCCGGAGCAACTGGGCCAGCAACTGACCCAACTGACCCAACTGACCCAGACTGCCCCAGACTGCCCCAGACTGCCCCACACTGCCCCTGACTGCCCCAGGCTGCCCCAGAGGGCCCCAACTGGCCCAGACTGCCCCAGACTGCCCCAGACTGCCTCAGACTGCCCCAGACTGCCCCAGACTGGCCCCAGACAGGCCCCAGACTGCCCCAGACTGCCCCAGACTGCCCCAGACTGCCAAGGGGGCCGGGGGGCGGGCGGAGCAACTGAGACGGGTGGGCGGAGCAACTGGGCCAGCAACTGACCCAACTGACCCAACTGACCCAACTGACCCAGACTGCCCCAGACTGCCCCACACTGCCCCAGACTGCCCCAGGCTGCCCCAGAGTGCCCCAACTGGCCCAGACTGCCCCAGACTGCCCCAGACTGCCTCAGACTGCCCCAGACTGCCCCAGACTGCCCCAGACAGGCCCCAGACTGCCCCAGACTGCCCCAGACTGCCCCAGACTGCCAAGGGGGCCGGGGGGCGGGCGGAGCAACTGAAACGGGTGGGCGGAGCAACTGGGCCAGCAACTGACCCAACTAACCCAACTGACCCAACTGACCCAACTGACCCAGACTGACCCAGACTGCCCCAGGCTGCCCCATGCGCCAAGAGGGCTTCCGCGAAGGGCCCGAGAGAGGCCCTCCTGGACCCTTGCAGGGAGCAACGTTCCGGTCCCAGCTGCACCCGGGGCCGCGCGTGCCGCGGGGGGCCTCGACGGAGGGCGGGGGGCTCCCAGAGCCTTCCGACGGGCCCAAAGGCGGCCCCAAGACAGGCCCGAGACGTTCGGAGCCTGCCCAGGGCGTTCGGAGGGGCCCAAAGGCGCCCCAAGACAGGCCCAAGAGGGCACCAGGGCAGCTTATAAAAACAGATTGTTTTATAACGTACTCCTGGGCCCTCTTGGGGGCCTCTCGGAGCCCCCTTGGGAGCCTCTGGGAGCCCTCTAGGGGCCCTCTTGGACCCTTCCCAGAAGGTTCGGGGGGGGCTCAAAGGCGCCCCAAGACGGGCCCAACAGGGCACCAGGCCAGCTTATAAAAACATGTTGTTTTATAACGTACTCCTGGGCCCTCTGCGGGGCCTCTTGGAGCCCCCCTGGGGGCCTCTGGGAGCCCTCTAGGGGCCCTACTGGATCCTTCCCAGGGCCCTCGGAGGGGCCCACAGGCGCCCCAACACGGGCCCAAGTGAGCCCCAGGACAGCTTATAAAAACAGCTTGTTTTATAACATACTCCTGGGCCCTCTTCGGGTCCTCTTGGAGCCCCCTCTGGGGGCCTCTGGGAGCTCTCTAGGGGCCCTCTTGGACCCTTCCCAGGGCCCTCGGAGGGGCCCAAAGGCGCCCCAAGACAGGCCCAAGAGGGCACCAGGGCAGCTTATAAAAACAGATTGTTTTATAACGTACTCCTGAACCCTCATGGGGGGCCTCTTGGAGCCCCCTTGGGGGCCTCTGGGAGCCCTCTAGGGGCCCTCTTGGACCCTTCCCAGAGACCTCGGAGGGGCCCAAAGACGGGTCCCCAGATCCCTCCCGGGGTCCAAACGCACCAGTTGTCCGTCGCCGTCACCGCCGCCGTCGTCGTCGTCGTCGTCGTCGTCGTCGTCGTTGTCGTCGACGCCGTCGCCGTCGTCGTCGTCGTCGTCGTCGTGGTCGTCGTCGTCGTCGTCGTGGTCGTCGTCGTGGTCGTCGTAGTGGTCGTCGTCGTCGTGTTTTTTTTCAGGCCGTAAGGATGCTTACGGCCGGGAAAAACGCGCTCATCATTATCTCCCTCGTAGTCGCCGTCGTCGTCTTGATCGTCGTCGTCGTCGTCGTCGTCTGATCGTCGTCGTCGTCGTCGTCGTCCACTGCCGCCGCCGCCGCCGTCGCCTCCCCAGCGACACGGACCGCGGCGGGCCGCCGCCGCCGCCGTCGCCTCCCCAGCGACACGCCGTCGGCTCTCCGGCGGCCGTTCGTGGCGATTCCAGCACCCCCAGAACGGAATTTTTCGCCCCAGTCCCGGGGTCCGAAAACGGCCTCCCGAGGCCGAGAACACCTAAAAACCCAGCAAAAACCTTCTCGGACCTCGAAGTTCGATCCTCGACGAAAAACGACGACGACGACGGCGGCGTCGGCGACGGCGACGGCGACAGCGGCGGCGGCGGCGACAGCGGCGGCGACAGCGGCGGCGACGGAAACGGCGACGACGACGGCGGCGGCGACGACGAGGGTCGGAAGTGGGACGGCGATGTGGCCTGTCGCAGTGGCCCGCGGAAATCTCGAGCGGGGAGCTGGCTCCACCCCCTCCGTCGTGGTCGTCGTCGTCGTCGTCGTCGTCGTCGTCGTCGTCGTCGTCGCCGCCGCCGCCGCCGCCGTCGTCGCCGTCGTCGTTATCGTCATCGTGGTCGTCGTCGTGGTCGTCGTCGTCGCCGTCGCTGTCGTCGTCGTCGTCGTGGTCGTCGTCGTGGTCGTCGTCGTCGCCGTCGTCGTGTTTTTTTTTCCCGGCCGTAAGGACGCCTACGGCCGGGAAAAACGGGCTCATCATTATCCCCCTCGTAGTCGCCGTCGTCGTCGTGATCGTCGTCGTCGTCGTCGTGGTCGTCGTCGTGGTCGTCGTCGTCGTCGTCGCCGCCGCCGCCGTCGTCGTCGTCGTCGTCGTCGTCGTGGTCGTCGTCGTGGTCGTCGTGGTGGGCACGCGCGGCGGGGGAGCGGCGCGCGGGGCTTCGGGCGGCGGGCAGGGCAGCCGCCGTCTCGTCGACGCCGCCGCCTCCTCCTGTTCCCCCGCCTGCTCCCACTCCTCCTACTGCACCCACCTCGTGCTCCACCTCATCCTCCCCCCCTCGCGCACGAGGCGTAACGGCCGCCACCCTGCCGACGACCGATCGAGGACTCCTCATTCCTACACCTATTTCTGATCCTCTTTGTCTTCCTCATCGTCCTCCTCCACCGCCGGGAACCAGCTCCACAGGCTGGAATCGAGAAACGGGGGCCTCCAGCGCGGCCTTCAGGGGATTCTATATACCCAATCCGATGGGCATGAACTGATATAGGACTGGCCTTGTAGGGGGCAAACCTGAATGATAACTGGGGCGGAAATATGCCAGCCTCTTCATAGACGCCTCTGGCTACTGGGAAGATGGAGGAGGAGGAGGAGAGGGAAGGGAGGAGGAGGAGGAGGAGCGCAACTACCCCAAAATATCTTCACCCCCTTGATAGATGCCTCTGGCTACTGGGCTCAGCCGTGCCATCGCACGCGCAGGGGTGGCCCATATAGCAAGAAAAATAAGCACGAGTTTGGGGGCTTATTCTCCGGGCCACTTCGGGCCGCGAGAGCACGGGCCAAGATGACATCCAAGATGGCTCAATGTGGCCAAGAATTCTTCAGATGGGGGTGGATGGTCCCGGAACCCGAAAGACGGCCTCCAGAGGCCGGGCTCAAGAAACGGGGGTCTACAGCGCGGCCTCCAGGGCCTTTCTCTTTGGGCTCCCTGGAGGGTCCGCGAGGGAGGGCAGACCCGCTGCACTTAGGAACCCCTCAAGAGCAGGGAGAGGGGGCGCAAGCAAGCGTAACCATCCATTTTGCCAGAACGCCTGTGGACAACCCACCACGTGGAGCTGCACATACTTTAATGTCCCGCCCGGCCCGACCCGTCCCGCCCTTTAGGGTCTGCCCGCCCGACCCGACCCGACCCGCCCGTTAGGGTCCGCCCGCCCGACCCGACCCGTCCCGCCCGTTAGGGTACTCGCGTGCCAACTCGATGTCGCATCATACTTTAATGTCCTGCCCGACCCGACCCGACCCGCCCGTTAGGGGCCGCCCGCCCGACCCGATCCGTCCCGCCCGTTAGGGTCCGCCCGCCCGAACCGACCCGTCCCGCTCGTTAGGGTCTGCCCGCCCGACCCGATCCGTCCCGCCTGTTAGGGTACTCGCGTGCCAACTCGATGATGCACCATACTTTAATGTCCCGCCCGACCCGACCCGACCGCCCGTTAAGGTCCGCCCGCCTGACCCGACCCGACCCGCCCGTTAGGGTCCGCCCGCCCGACCCGACCCGTCCCGCCCGTTAGGGTACTCGCGTGCCAACTCGATGATGCATCATATTTTAATGTCCCGCCCGACCGACCCGACCCGACCCGCCCGTTAGGGTCGGACCCGGCCCGCCCGTTAGGGTCCGCCCGCCCGACCCGACCCGTCCCGCCCGTTAGGGTACTCGCGTGCCAACCCTGGATGCAACATACTTTAATGTCCCGCCCGACCCGACCCGACCTGCCCGTGAGGGTCCGCCCGACCCGACCCGACCCGCCCGTTAGGGTACCCGACGACCCGCCTTAATGTCCCGCCCTCCCGACCCGACCCGCCCGTTAGGGTCCGCCCGCCCGACCCGCCCGCCCGTTAGGGCACTCGCGTGCCAACTCGATGTCGCATCATACTTTAATGTCCTGCCCGACCCGACCCGACCCGCCCGTTAGGGACCGCCCGCCCGACCCGACCCGTCCCGCCCGTTAGGGTCCGCCCGCCCGAACCCGACCCGTCCCGCCCGTTAGGGTCTGCCCGCCCGACCCGATCCGTCCCGCCTGTTAGGGTACTCGTGTGCCAACTCGATGATGCATCATACTTTAATGTCCCGCCCGACCCGACCCGCCCCGCCCGTTAGGGTCCGCCCGCCCGACCCGACCCGTCCCGCCCGTTAGGGCACTCGCGTGCCAACTCGGTGATGCACCATACTTTAATGTCCCGCCCGACCCGACCCGACCTGCCCGTCAGGGTACTCGCGTGCCAACTCGATGATGCACCATACTTTAATGTCCCGCCCGGCCCGACCCGACCCGCCCGTTAGGGTCCGCCCGCCCGACCCGACCCGACCCGCCCGTTAGGGCACTCGCGTGCCAACTCGGTGATGCACCATACTTTAATGTCCCGCCCGACCCGACCCGACCCGCCCGTTAGGGTCCGCCCGCCCGACCCGACCCGACCCGCCCATTAGGGTACTCGCGTGCCAACTCGATGACGCATCATACTTTAATGTCCCGCCCGGCCCGACCCGACCCGCCCGTTAGGGGCCCTCTTGGACCCTTCCCATATCCTTCCGAGAGGCCCAGAGGCGCCCCAAGACGGGCCTAAGAGGGCCCCAGGACAACTTATAAAAACAGCTTGTTTTGTAAGGTACTGCGGGGCCTTCTTGGGGGCCTCTTGGAGCCTTCTTGGGGGCCTCCTGCAGCCCTGTAGGGGCCCTCTTGGACCCTTCCCAGGGCGTTCGGAGGGGCCCAAAGGCGCCCCAAGACGGGCCCTAGAGGGCCCCAGGACAGCTTATAAAAACAGCCTGTTTTATAAAGTACTCCTGGACCCTTTTCGGGGGCCTCTTGGAGCCCTCTTGGGGGCCTCTGGGAGCCCTGTAGGGGCCCGACTGGACTCTTCCCAGGGCGTTCGGGGGGGCTCAAAGGCGCTCCGAGACGGACCCAAGAGGGCACCAGGCCAGCTTATAAAAACAGCTTGTTTTAGAATGTACTCCTGGGCCCTCTTCGGGGCCCCTTGGAGCCCCCTTGGGGGCCTCTGGGAGCCCTCTGGGGGCCCTCTTGCACCCTTCCCGGGGCCCTCGGAGGGGCCCAGAGGCACCCCAAGACGGGCCCAAGAGGCGCCCCGCGAGGTGCCAGAGGGTACTGTTTCGCCCAAGATGGCGCAAGATTCCTCAAAATGGCCCCGAAGACGCTCCAACAGGGCCCAAGACCGCCCCGAGACGGCTCCAGGAGTCCAAAAAGCTTCCCAAGGAGGCTCAAGAAGCCAAAAACTTTCAAACACCCATCGAAAATCAATGTTATTTGCGTTCTCGCCCGCTCGCTTCCGATAGCGCTCCTCCACCTCCTCCTCTTCCTCCTTCTCCTCCTCCTCCTCCTCTCCCGTTCCGCTCCTCCGCCTCCTCCCCCTCCTCCACGCCCTTCGCCGCTTGGGTTCTGTTGCGGCAGCTGCAACCAGCCCAGGTGCAACTGAGACTGCCCCAGAGGCGCAGAGGGGGACGGGGGGCGGGCGGAGCAACTGAGATGGGCGGGCGGAGCAACTGGGCCAACAACTGGTTCAGTTGCTCCGCCGCTCCTCCGCTTGGTGTCAGTTGCTCCGCCGCTTGGTTTCAGTTGCTCCGCGGCCTCGGTCCAGTTGCTCCGCCGAGGTAAGCCGAGGACAACGATAACAACGATAACAACGATAACAACGATAACAACGACAACGATCACAACGATCACAACGATCACAACGATCACAACGATAACGATAACAACGATCACAACGATCAACGATAACGATAACGATAACAACGATCACAACGATCACAACGATAACAACGATAACGATAACAACGATAACAACGATAACAACGATAACAACGACAACAACGATCAATGCTTTTCTCCTGCTGTCCTCGCTGGAAGTACGCGACACGGGACACAAAAGGCCCGCCCAGGACTCTGCCGACCCTGGGTGTGAACTCGCTGGCTAAGCTTGCTCGAGCCTGGAACTACGGAAGGCCCCTTGTCGTAACGGCGCCGGCGCCCCTTGTCGTAACGGCGGGGGCTGGCGTTACGGCGTTTTTGCTAATTAGGGCATGTCGTCGATGCGTCCGGCATTTTGCTGCCAGAAAGGGTTATAGGGGTTATGGCCTCCTTCGGCCCCATCCATCCACCCAAAAACTGATCTCCGCAGCATTATAATCTGCGGCAGTGCATCTTCGTACAAGCGTGCATTGAACCCTTTGAGCACACTGACACGATGCGCATCCCCCAGGCGCCAGCTCACTCTCAACTGAACGCCGAGGCGGGGGCCCCAGATTCGATTCAGGCGCGCAATGACCCTACAAATTTGGGACTGGTGCCACTGGGGAAAATACGGAAGAACAAGATACCTAATGGCACCTCTGGTCTCCCCATCTCTGGAACGGCGGTGGGGGCGAGTAGTTCTGTCTGATTGCACCAGGTGATGGCCAGCTGCTTTGAGCTGGTCCATGAAGCGCGACGTGCAAATATCTGCCTGGCTTTTGTGCTTACAGAGCCTGAAGAAACGCGAAACCTGCGCCTGGGGCCACGCTCGATGCACTGAGGGGTGACGAAGGGAAAAGGGAGAGAGAGGGGTCCACTGAGAAGATAGCTTCGTGTGGACACCGAACTCTAGCCCGGCTCTGCCCTCAGATTTTCGTCCCTGCGGATCTCCGCGTCGAGGAACGTCGCACCATCGTGGCTGCGGGATTCGAGCTCCAGCTTGAACGGGCCCGATCTCTCGCGCATGGCACCCAGAAAGCCCATCGGGTCCTGACGGGGGCCGTCGAAGAAACATATAATATCGTCTTTGAACCTGAAGTAGCACAAGAGGCCCACAGACTCGCGATACCCCGCGTCCTCGATGAACCATTTCTCTGCCATCTGAAAGAATGCCCCGTCAATTGTTTCTCCGGAATAAGCTAATCCCATGCCTGTCCCTCGGACGACGCGAAAGACAGGATCGTGGCCAGTCAGTTTGACATACTGGTTCTTCATCACGAATCCAAGGGCATCCTTGAATCTATGCTTGGCTGCGCCTTCGAAGAACTTTTGGCACTCTTGGACCAATGATGGGTGTTCGTGACATAAAGTAGTCTTTGATGTCAATGTTTAGAATCGTTGCTGGCTCACGCAGTCGAAGGCTTCTTATCTTCGCAACGAAATCACTTGATTCACGAATCAAATGCGGAATGCTCTTCAAGCATTTCCGCAACTCCGCGGCAACGTACTTGTACATGGGTAGGAAGGGAGAGCGAGGAACGCTGCAATGAAGGATGCGCAAACCCACCTTCCCTGCGGGCTTGTGCGTCTTCACCGTCGCAGATAAATTGCATGCCACTTTCTCCGGGCACTCTGCGCAGCAGCTCATCAAGGAACGATACAAGTTCTTATCAGGCTCGTCGACCCCATATGTCGAGATTTCTTTGGATACGTCCCGATTTTCCTCCATGATGTTCACCGGGTCGAAATCTGGAATCCTTTGATACGTAGCTGGGTCCATCAACGCGTCCCCGTATAAGTCTGCTAGACGCGCCTTTCGAACAAGACAAAAACCACCGTCTTTGTCAGTCGGTAAGCACCCCCACATTCCCCGCCGCAGCTTGTTGAGAGCACCTGAGATGACTCCTGGAAGCCTCGGGAGGGGCCCAAATCGAGATCGAGCCACTACAGCTGCCTTCCACACCCCACTGTATACCTCGTGGATGTACGTCTGCCACATTGGGTCGTGCTCAAAATCTTCAGGATACGTCGTAACGCGGGCTGGCTTTACACGGATCTGCTTCCATTCGTTTGGTAGGCTCTCGCCTGTGTTTTGGAAGTGGTAGTGCTACGATATTATATTCTTTATGTCCAACAGGGCGCCGCTGACCTCTTCAAGGTTCGGGGTCCGCTGTCGTCCAAAAATGTGTTTCTTGTGATGCCGAACCAAATACTCGACGTCCCAAGCGAGTTCCCCGCGTTTTGGGACACGCGCAGTCTTTGACCATGCATCCATAATGTACACTCCTCCTTCACCGCGCCCGCACTTTAGAAGCTGGCCCAATTGACACAAGTTTAGACCAGATATCTGCCGTGAAAAGGCACCAATCATTTGATGATGGTGCGAGCAGCACGGGTGACAAGATGGAGAATAATCACTTATACTATGCTGTTTGGCCTTCTTGCAAGAGGCCTTGATGCTCACCAGCCTTTTCCACCTCCTTTGTTTCCTCGAGACCGGGGCACTGTCGCATGCCCTTTGCCTTTCGTCTTCCCGCTGCCTTTTGATTTCTTCGCCTTGGACTTGCTCTTTCCCTTGCCCTTCGCGCCATTGCCGTTCTCGACTTTGCCCTTGCCCTTCTTGCCTTTCTCGTTTCCTTTGTCCGTGCCTTTCCCTTTTGCCTTGCCCTTGGGGTCCTTGGCCTTGCCCTTGCCTTTGTCCTTGCCTTTGCCCTGGCCCCCTGGACGGGGGCCTGAGCCGTTTTTTGGAAGAGCGTCCAATACATCCTCTGGGGCAAGGCCTCTTTCTGGGTGCAATTCATCTCCACCCCTTACCTGCTTATGGTACCACTCTGCACGAACTGGGGTCTTGTCAGTACCCTTTCCACGACCACGTCCTTGCGACCGGATGCGACTGTCGACGAACATGGTGAGGAGGTCCTCCGGCGTCTTCTTGGACACTTCTTCGGCAATCTTCTGCCTGCGATTCTGCTCGCGGGCTTCCCGATTAATTCTCGCTTGTTTTCGTTGTGCCGCTTGGTTGACAATCTTCAAATATATAGCGCTTATCTGGTTCTTGAAGGTGTCAGGCGGGACTTCGAGCTCTGGCTGAGCCAATAAACCAAGGAAAGAGAATGGGGAGCCGCGGCTCGTCTGAATTGCCGAACATTTTTCAACGAAGCTATCTTTTGTGGCTCTCTGCTGAAACTCTTGGATCTGTGCACGCAACATGATTATGTCCAGCTGCTTTTGTATTGCTAGATGTGCGGCATATGCTTTACGCTTCGCCTCGCGAAGCGACATCGTCCCCAAATCCAAATTTAGCCCCACGCCTTGGGGCACATAGGAAGTGTCCAAGTGAGGGCTTTCAAATCCCACCGAAAACGGACGCACTCCGAGAGGAAACTCTTCGCGTCGTAAACGTTCCATTTGGTCACTGAACTGTTCAAGTCTGTCATTGCTCTTCTGGTTCGAATCGATGATCGCCAAAAGGCTGAGACTTGCTTTTCGAATCTCGGCCTCCACTTCGGGGCTTGGGCTAGTTACGGTCTTCTCTATGAACTCGCGGAAGAGCCTTTTCTCGTTCTCGTTATCATGGTCACCATCCTGGCTGTCGCCACTCGCTGAAGCTGCCGCAGCCGCTGGTGCATCAGGTCGGCGGGGGCTTCGCTCTCGGAGTGGTTCCAGTGCTGGCGCTGGCTGTTCCACAGGCGGTATGATCGGTCTGCGCCTTCGTTCACCGGTGCTTTGATCGCCCATGCCGTCAAGAGAAAAGTGTAAGCGTTCAAATACAATGGCAACGATCAATGCTTTTCTCCTGCTGTACTCGCTGGAAGTACGTGACACGGGACAAAAAAGGCCCGCCCAGGACTCTGCCGACCCTGGGTGTGAACTCGCTGGCTAAGCTTGCTCGAGCCTGGAACTACGGAAGGCCCCTTGTCGTAACGGCGCCGGCGCCCCTTGTCGTAACGGCGGGGGCTGGCGTTACGGCGTTTTTGCTAATTAGGGCATGTCGTCGATGCGTCCGGCATTTTGCTGCCAGAAAGGGTTATAGGGGTTATAGGGGTTATAGGGGTTATAGGGGTTATAGGGGTTATAGGGGTTATAGGGGTTATAGGGGTTATAGGGGTATAGGGGTTATAGGGGTTATAGGGGTTATAGGGGTTATAGGGGTTATAGGGGTTATAGGGGTTATAGGGGTTATATATAGGGGTTATAGGGGTTATAGGGGTTATAGGGGTTATAGGGGTTATAAGGGGTTATAGGGGTTATAGGGGTTATATGGGGTTATATGGGGTTATAGTGGTTATAGGGTTATAGGGGTTATGAGGGGTTATAGGGGTTTAGGGGTTTATAGGGGTTAAGGGGTTATAGGGTTATAGGGTTATAGGGGTTATAGGGTTTATAGGGGTTATAGGGG
>CAUYUJ010002969.1:439958-564958 GCA_963575745.1 Prorocentrum cordatum
GCGAGGCGAGCGACCTTGGCCCCGGATGTTTTTTTTCCTGGTCGGGGCCTCCACTGGCCTCTCGTCGCCGCGGTTGGACGCGCCCCGAAAGTCGTCTTCCACGTTCGGGCCGAGCCGATTGCCGAATCCATCCGAGAGGAGGGGGGCGGGGCAAGCGAGGCGAGGAATGGGAGGAATGGGGGGGGGGGAGGAGGAGGGGGAGGAGGAGAAGGAGGAGGAGGAGAAAGAGGAGGAGGAGGAGGAGGAGGAGAAAGAGGAGGAGGAGGAGGAGGAGGAGGAGGAGGAGAAGGATGAGGAGGAGGAGGAGGAGGAGGAGGAGGAGGAGGAGGAGGAGGAGGAAGGGTCGTTGCTTTGCCCGTGCGGGTAGAACGTGACGCCAAGCACGGCGCGGGCGAGCATGCCCATCGCGGCGCTCAGCAAAGCGCGGGCCAACAAGGGCACGCGTGTACAAGGAGGAAGCAGGCACCAGCTGAATCCGCCCTCCGGCCTCCTATTATTGGCTAACCCCCAATAGCGCCGAAACGTCGTGCTCTAGGGGGGAAACCGACAAATAGGAAGCAACGGGCAGGACCGCCGCATTGGACCAGCAACCGCAACCCCGCAGGGTGAGGTCGCCCCCTGGCCCCTTCCCCCCCAGCCAACAAGCGGGGCAGGAGGGGGCCCCGCCAGGGGCGGGGTTGGCCAAATGCTGGGCCTACCCAGCAAGACAACACGGAGCGGTACCCAGCGCCAGAACCTCATCATAACACGGCAAGCAATTTGCCCGCGGCAATGAACATTCCAACCAAAGCGGTTGGACGCTGTGAGCCGCGGGCACCTGCCTCCGCATCATCATCGGCAGTGCACCTCATACAGGAGGTGCCACACGGTGCCCAGGCTGCACCGCTTGGCCGCGGTGGCAGGGACTTTAAAAATACCCTGGCCTGACGGCGGAGGAGGAAGGGGAGGGATGGGAGGAGGGGGAGGAGGAGGAAGAGAAGGAGGATGAGGAGGATGAGGATGAGGATGAGGATGAGGAGGAGGAGGAGGAGGAGGAGGGGTGGAGGAGGCGGGCGACGCCGAGAAGCGACCCGGCGGCCAGCGCCCCTGCCCTCCTCCCCTATCTCCTACCTCCTCCTCTCCTCGCCCATCATATTATCATCAAAACAACATCTCATTCATACTCTTATCATCACCATCATCATCATTAATATCTTTCAACATTATCATCATTCACTCGTCTCTTTCATCATCATCACCATTATTATCTCTCATTCTCCAATTCTTCCTTCCTTCCTCCTCCTCCTTCTCCTCCTCATCATTCTCCTCTTCCTCTTCCTCCCCCCCATTTTCCCCCCCATCTTCCTCCTCCCCATCCGAGGGGGGAGGGGAACGAGAGGCGAACGCCCAGGCCCTTCTGCCAGGTCCACCAGGCCATCGCGCTCATCAGCGCGCGAGGTGGGCTGGGCAGAACGGGCGCATGCACAGCCAGGAGTGAGAGGGGCTTCAATCTAATTCATGCTATCATCTGTTTTGTGTGTGAATATATATATATATATATATATATATGTGTATGTATGTATGCATGTGTATATATATATATATATATGCATGTGCGCACGCGTTTACCCCTCAACTTCTGAGAACAGACTCGGCCCTGGAAGTCTCGCCCAGGCCGCCGAAAACAAGGGATGCGACGAGTTCGCAAAATAGTACTGGATATGCCTGGCTTTCCTTCTGGCGAGGCTTATCGCCAGTGGCCCAGCCGCCGCCCCAGCCCTCGCGAGTCTCGCCAGACGCCAGGCGGGTGGTGACCGTCAAAAGTTTCTTGGAGTCTCCAAGATTCTTGTCCGCCTCAGCCTTTGAGCGAACGAGCGAGCTCATTCACAAACCGGCAGCGCCTCTGAGATCCAAAGGCTTGGGAGACACCCCCCCCGAACGCCCCTGTCCAGCTGATGGCCTTGGACGCGTTGGTTGCGCCCAGGGCTGCCTGAGTCTCGCTCGCATCGTACAGAAACGAATTCTTCGGCTGCTCTATGATGAAGCTCACAGAGCGAGCGGCGAGGAAAAACATCACGTGAGACCTTGCGGGGTATCGAGTGAAACAGCCGCTGGTCCGTTCCTCCCACCTCTCACGTCCTTCTCCTCCTCCTCCTTCTTCCTCTATTCTCCTCGCCCCCCACTTTCCTCCCACCTTCCTTTCAACCTTCTCTTCCCACTGCCCTCGATCCCCTCGCCCCCCCCCCCCTCCCTCGCTGGGGGGGGGGGGGGGGGGGGGGGGGGGGGGGGGCGAGGGGGCAAGGGTGGGCGGGCGGGTCGATGAGCGGAGGCGCGGCCCCGACACACGGACGACCGGATGACGGGATGGCGGGGGGGGGGGGCCCAGGATGACGACGAGTTTCGACGACTTGCCAGGGTCGGGGCCACGGCCCCCTTTGATCCCATTTCGCCCAATGCGGACATCAGGCGGACACAGTAGTTGCCTTCGATGCAATCGCGTCGACGTTCGTGCCCACAAGGGTTGTGCTTACGCCTGCCAGCGTGCCCCATCGAAACCATGATGAACGTGGAACACTGCGGCGACATCCACATCGCACCGCCAGGGACTACTGCGCACGAAGGAATAACCAGTATAATGCACCCACTAGCGTGCAGAGGTCTTGCCAAGGATAGTCATCGCGTTCAACTGTCCACGATGTTACCCCAAACCTCGATCGGAGATGCCTCGACATACCCGCGGTTCCAAACATCATTTCAACGAAAGCCGAGCCCCTGGGGATCCAGCAAATATTAGAAGCCCAATACTCTAATACCAACTGAAATTGGGACTCGGTCGCAACGCACATGTCGGCGGGAAGGCCATTTTTTCCAAGCCAGTTGCGACCGCCCAGTCGAATCCACAGTAGCAAGGGGGTAAAGGCGGGTCACGAGTAGCAACCGACAGTGGCGCCCACGCGGCAATACACGAACTTACCAGAATGCTCCAGACACCAGCTCCAGCCATGGCTTACCTGACCAGAAATTCTGAGGTTGCAGCAAACGACCACATAAATCTATGAGCCGATGAACGCGAGACGGAAATGTCCTCCTATGGGCGAAGGCTGCGATATTGCGCAAGGATCTATTCAGAGACTCGTCCAGATATGTCGAATACAACTTTGGAACTCCGCGCCGCGGGATCCTCGAAAAGGGAAGGGGGGGGGGGGGGGGGCGGAAAGAAACTGTGGCAACTCTCCATGCGTTTTCAGTTCACTTGCCCCGCGCCTCCTCCACCCCTTCCCCATTCCCCCCCTCCATCCTCCTCGTCCCGATCATTCCCTCCCCAGCTCGGCCAGCGTCGGCGCGTCGATTTCGGCGCGTACATCGGAGTTGTTTTCCGAGGGAGAGAGCGAGAGAGGGAGATATGGAGGGATAGAGAGAGAGAGAGGGAGAGAGAGAGAGAGAGAGAGAGAGAGAGAGAGAGAGAGAGAGAGAGAGAGAGAGAGCGAGAGAGAGAGAGAGAGAGAGAGAGAGAGAGAGAGAGGAGAGAGAGAGAGAGGAGAGAGGAGAGAGAGAGAGAGAGAGAGAGAGAGAGGAGAGAGAGAGAAGAAATAAATAAAAAGAGAGAGAGAGAGAGAGAGAGAGAGAGAGAGAGAGAGAGAGAGAGGCAGGCTATATATATAGAGAGAGAGGAGAGGGAGAGGAACTAGCAACGACGATGGGGGAGAGAGAGAGAGAGAGAAGATGAGAGTGAGAGTGAGGGTGAGAGTGAGAGGAGAGATGAGAGAGAGAGAGAGTGAGAGTGAGAGTGAGAGTGAGAGTGAGAGAGAGAGAGAGAGAGAGAGAGAGAGAAGGAGAGAGATATATACATATAGAGAGAGAGGAGAGAGAAGGAGACAAAGGAGAGAGGGAGATAGAGAGAGAGAGGGGGGGGATATATATCTATATATGAGAGAGAGAGAGAGAGAGAGAGAGAGAGAGAGAGAGAGCGAGAGGAGAGAGAGAGAGAGCGCGCGGAGAGTAAAAGGCGATCGATTGCGTGCGAAAGGTTTCACATGCACATGGGGGGGCCCCCCCCCCCCCCCCACCCTTCAGTCTGCGTTCGCGGCGCCATTCCCCGCCCGAATGCCCCCGCTGAGGAGCCGGGAGCTTTTCATTCAGCGATCCTGTGCACCATGTGGGCCAACAGGTGATGTCTGGGCGCGGCCGTAATTCCCGCGGCCTTGCAGCACATCGCGCGCGAATCCAACGCAGGCGACAATTTCCGCATGCCACTTGGCGGGGGAACCCCCCTATGAACTGCAAGTTCGGCCCGCAATATATTGAGAGATGCCCCCGCCCCCATCAAGGCCGCCCCGAATGCGTCAGCGCCCCCGCGCTTCTCGAGCTGACTGGCGACGAAATGTATCATCGCAGCCACCCCCGCGGCCTTCAGAGACATCGAGGACCCCTTGCGCTCAGGAGTCTGTAGAAGTAGCCCATTAGTTATAGTGCTGCATTCGCAGGGCGAGAAAAATGAGGAGAGGACGCAGGGGGGAGTCGTCAAATTTGACGGAGGGCGAATTGGCGGGGTAAGAAAATACAGTTGCTCAATCATGCATGCACTGCTGCTTGACTCCGTTCAATGCAGCCTCGGTTTGACCAACGACACTTGTCCAATTGACAGTGTGCTCAGGGTACCGCCAATCACCGTGGCGACGAGGGATGACGCATTTCTCGCACTCCAGGATTTCCTTATCCACGATGCCTGCAGCGATTTGCTCCTGGGGTCCGACATGTACGTAAGAATGCAATCGAAACCTTAATGGTTCGGGGTATGAGTTTGGGCTCTGGGAAGCACGGCTATCTCAACGCAATCGCGTCGCCCGAACCCCTGGCAGCAAATCTTGCTGATCTCCCCGCCTGAGAACAGCACCGCGTGCAACTCGTGCGCGAAATCGCGCGCGCGCGTGATTTCGCGCATGAGTTTGATCACTGCGAAGCACGGTTATCCATGCGCTATCGCGCACCTCGCCGGCTGATCTAGAGGAGGAGGAGGAGGAGGAGGAGGGGGGGGGAGGAGAGGGGGGAGGAGGAGGAGGAGGAGGAGGACGAGGAGGACTTTTCTCCTCCCCCTCCTCCTCCTCCTCCTCCTTCTCCCCCTCCTCCTCCCGCCGTTGCCAGCGCCCTCGGCCGAAGCACGCCGCGCTGCCAGGAGATTGCATCTCCTGCCCATTGCTCCCGCAGTTCCCCCCGCGAGAGGTGGGGCAAGTCCAATGGCCGCACTTGAAATTGAGGCGGGGGATGAGGAGGGGCGGGCGGGGGAGGGCAGGCGCGAGGACCACAAAACAGATGGGGGGGCGGAGCTCAGAACGTCCACCGCTGCGCTCGATAAGCATCGATCCCCCCAAGCTGCGGGGGCGGCGGAAGCATCGCATGCGCGTCGATCGACCGTGGGCGATTGGGAAGTTCAAGGGAGGTAGGGATGAGGAGCGAGGATCGAGTATTTGATTGCATCTTCAGGTTTATCACGCCCCAGTGTTTCTACGCTTACAGTAGAGAAAGTTCGCCCCTTCCAGACCTTCCCCACCCCCGGGGCCCCGCCAATTCCACGACGAGGATCGAGGGAGGAAGCGCGGGGAGAGGGCAGGGGCGGGAAGGGGGGGAAGGAGTAGGAGAGGATGCTGAGAAAAGCAGGGGGGAGATGGCCAGATGCTGCTGATGCAATGGCACAAAAAAGCGGAGTCCTGCAGCGTTGCCCCGCGCCGCTTGCCAAGCATCTTCACGGTGGGCGCACTGACGCGCCGCCCCAGTGGTACGTGGTAAGTCATGTAGCGGCCCATGTCGGCCCGGATGAAGGATGTTGCAGTAGCGTAAACTTGATCGATCGTACCTTGGATGCGCCATGGGTTACGAAGAATAATTATGTGCAGACAAGCGCATACGAAGCGCATGGCGGCTCCCAAATACAGCGTGTGTAGTATGTCTACAGCCAAGGAGTTTGCTGGCGAGGTAACCAGCTCCTCGTTACCTAAAGGACATCTATTGTGGATGGGGCCCAAGATTTTCCCATCCGGGCCCTTCCTCGGACGCCGCAGCGTCACCCGCGTCGGGAGCGAAATATTCTTCAACGCGCCCACGTCGGGAAGCGATTGAGAAGGGCACAGTCTGTCACCGACTTGCAGGCTGACGTCGTTGACCACAACGTTCTTACAGATCAATCGCCCGCCGACTCCATTCGACGGCCTGGTCAATTTCGGAGACCCTAACAAAACCTTCAAGCTGGCAGCCGTGGAAGATTCGCACGCCCGAAAATAAGACCTGTGGGTCTTGAGAGGCCAAGGTGGGTCTGGGGCGCCGAGATCGTCGTCGCAGCTACCAATCTCACTTTTAGCACACGAGCAAAATTGACAAGGATTCCACGATGATCCCCAGGGCATCAAGCTGAGGGTGCGAACATGTTCTGCCCAATCGCCTTTAAGGTACAACAATATTGCCGCAAACGGTAAAACTTCCCCTGGCGACCACTCCGCTGGAATCGGAGTCGTGCCGTCGGCTTTCACGAGTGGAACAGCGCCGCGTTGCAGCGCTTTAAATTGCCGGGCCATCTGATGCAGCAGTGGGAAGTGAGTGCAGCGGCCTCGACACCCGCAGTCGCATGCATCCTGGCCTTTTGTGGCAGCGATGAAACGTTTCATGGCGCCGCCCCGATGGCAGAGTGATCCGCCAGTATCCAAGCGCGGTGTCGCTTCTGCCCGCTGCCTGCGATATGTACTAGACGCCGTCCAAATAAAAGCCCAGAGGAATTGGCGGCTGTCGGCCCTGGCGCCTGGCCTCGACCACCGCGGGGCGCTGATTGTAGGCTGGCACCGACATGACCGGATGCGTGTTGGCCGTGAGCGTTCTGATGATATTCCTATCAGTGGTGATCTCGGACTCTAGCGAATCCCAAATGATCTTGGCTGGCACAGGCCTGACCACTCGACCAGTCACCTGGTCGAACATTGGGACCGAGACGCCCTTGAACGCGCCACTTGGGGGCCCGAGCACGCGGTCCAAGTGTTGTTGGTAATTTCCAGAGCTCTGGTTTGGCTTCGCGGCGCAGCGATTCCAATCGCCACATTTGATGCGCGCAGACGCACCGTAGTGGCAGATAGTACCGAAGTCTTTCGTTGAAATCTTGCACGACGCGTGCATTTCAAGAAGAAGAAGAAGAAGAAGGAGCATTGAAGCTCCCGCGCCCCCCTCGGCCTGGGAGCTAGGCCCCCACGCCCTAGGCCCAGGTGGGGCGCGAGACCTGTCCTCCGCCATGCCTCGAAAAGCTGCGCGCGCCAGCGGCCGACTTGCCGCGGGGGCGCCTGATTGCGAACGGCTAGTTTGGATTGTAGATGTGGTTGTGATGACGATGATGCTCGATGATTGGTGGAGTATGTTGGCGGAGGTGGAAGGAGCAGGGGATGAGTAAGGATGGAGGACCGAGTGTGGGAGGGATAGTATGACGGCGGAGGAAGAAGCAGGGCATGGTTGAGGATGGAGGACCGAGCATGGGTGTGGTTGTGATGACGATGATGATTGAAGATTGGTGGAGTATGTTGGCGGAGGTGGAAGGAGCAGGGGATGAGTAAGGATGGAGGACCGAGTGTGGGAGGGATAGTATGACGGCGGAGGAAGAAGCAGGGCATGGTTGAGGATGGAGGACCGAGCATGGGTGCGGTTGTGATGACGATGCTGATTGATGATTGGTGGAGTATGTTGGCGGAGGTGGAAGGAGCAGGGGATGAGTAAGGATGGAGGACCGAGTGTGGGAGGGATAGTATGACGGCGGAGGAAGAAGCAGGGCATGGTTGAGGATGGAGGACCGAGCATGGGAGGGATGCCAAGCCCCTCCTCCCCCCCTGCGAACCCCAGGCGTACTACTTCGCCTCGTGGCACCAATCGATTGGACTCATAAGTCTGTCTGCCGACAAGCCCGTCCGAACCCCCAGACGTCTCCCGCGCGCTTCAGTGAACGGCCGCCAGATCTCGAGGTTCGAGGGGACGGGTGTGCGTGCGCGCGCCCCGCAGACGGCTCGGCCGATAACATATTCTCGAGGCACAATCCAACATGACATTACTATGACCAGTAAGCGTGCAAGCCCATTGGACGTCCGCGAAGCCTTTATGGCCAGCGATGTTACAAAGTAAGGATGCAAGGGTAAGGAAATCGATGCACCCTGGTAGGGGAAGGTGACATACGTGGACGTGAGGCCAGGGCGATCGAGTCTGAGGATATCTTCGGACTCCAGCAAGCGGTTGGCGCTCCAGCCTCCGCTCGAGCTCCGCTCGAGCCTCTCGAGCGGTTGGCGCTCGATCCAGCAAAATGTATCGAGCCTGCTCTGCCCTGCGGCAAGTTGCCATGATCAACCACGAACGCAAAGCTTCCGAGACAAAAGGGTTGGCAGGCTCGAGCGTTGCCGTCTTAGCAAACACTCGTGCTCCCCGAGTGCCGCCCTCGAACAGTCGCGCGCTCAGACGTGAGCCTGGCACCCTGGTAAAATAGCTATCGACCTCGAGCTCCTGCGCCGTTCGGGGCCCCCGACGCCCCTGAGAGAGGCGCCCAAAGGGCCCGAGATGGCCCAGAGGGGCTCCAAATTCCTCCAAGCAGGCCGGCTCCCAAGAGATCCTGGCTCTGCTGCCGCTCACATGGCTTCATGCGGTACTTCATATGCATGTGAGATTCCATATGAGCCGTATCTTGTGGTAGTTCATACGGTTCAAACTATGTAAAAAAAACAAAGTAAAAATACAATTTCATGCGGTAATGGTTATACAATGCGAACTTTTCTACGGTAGTTCATACGGTAGTGGTTGCTGGCGTTTGCTGGCGTTCTGCTTGCGTTTGCCGTTTTTGTTGGAGCAACCGTGTTTGCCGGCCTCATTCGTTTATTCTCTTGGTTTCTAGCGTTTCCTCTCGGCACATATTTAGCTCGTCGATGTAGAGACCGGCAAAATGCCTGCGCGTCGGCACTCGAGCGCACGCGCCTGCGCTCAAGCGCCCTTCAAACACTGCGCGCCTGCAAGGATCCTCGAAGGGGGGGCAGCTGCAGCAGAACGAAGAGACGTCATCACCCTGACTTCTCGGAGGCCCCCCGCTCAGCCTTGAGCGCGAAGCTGCCCATCAGAACCTTCGCGTTCTGCTGGATCCCCGACGCGGCGCTCTGCATGTCGCTCAGGGCGACCAGGGCGGCCTGGCACTTGTCGTCGCCGATGACTGTCTTCAATTTCCCCCACTCGGTCATCGTCGCGCCCTCGAAAGGAGCGGGCGCTTCATGACTCGCTCGCTGAGGAGGTCGAGCTTGCTCTTCAAGGCGACGAGGTCTTCATCTGTGCGGAAAGCTTTCCACGGGCCGTCTTTCTTCTCCGATGACATGACGATCTGGCAGCCCTGCTGCGCCATGAGAGTGTAGAGCTTCAATGATTTCTGGGCGTTGGCAGCGAGCTGTTTCTCGCGCTCGGCTGGGTCCTGGGCTTTCTCCCGCTTCGCTGCCTCCCTCTCGGCCTTGAGCCTCATCCTCTTCGCCTTGGGCGTCTCCTCAGCGGCCTCCCTCTGGCGCTTCTCCTCCTCAGCCTGCTTCTGGCGCTTCTCCTCCTCAGCCTGCTTCTGGCGCTTCTCCTCCTCAGCCTGCTTCTGGCGCTTCTCCTCCTCCTCAGCCGCCTTCTTCCGCGCCTCTGCTGCAGCGGCCTGCTGCTCGGCTTTGTTCTTGGCCTCGGCGTCGGTCTGGCTGCTCGGCTCGCCGCTGGTCTGGCCCAGCTTTGCGCCCTCGACCTCCGGCTGCTTCGCTGTCAAGCGCTTGCGTTTGCCGTCGGACTCGTCGGAGGGCTCCTTGCTGAATTAAGCCGTCTTCAACCGCAATATGTTAATTTGCAAACCCTACTTAATTACAATTGTGGCCATCACATTGTTACATGTTTCTTTTAGCATCATTGTTTCATTTGACGCGATACGTTTCCCCCCAATGCCCCGCTGTCAGCACGCGCTTGTTCTGGGGGGGGCCTCCAGCGCCGGCGCGTTGGACCAATCCGCGCGCAGGGCCCAGGCCTCCGCGAAGACGCGCGAGAAACCCTTGGCTCGAGGAAGGTAGGCCACGGAATCATCAATAGCAGATCCCAAAATATACAAAGGCTCCAGCACTCAGGGGTCTCGAAGGCTCTAAATGGCCCCAAGTGGCCCCAGGTCCAGGACCGAGGGAACTGATCAGAAAAAACTATGGGAGGGGTTACAAGTTTCTTGTGATGTAAGCCGTGCTCTCGGGCGAACACCCCCCCCCCCCTTGGCGCCGACTTCCCCTATCGCGGCCATCGATCTGTCAGGGCAGATCTAGGCGCGCTGCGATTTCGATGTGCAATGCATTCAGCGCCTCCGTCATGCCATCACACATGATCCAAGGAGGGCCGAGCTGCATGCACTTAGAGAACATGGTGATAGCCTCCGGCTGAGTCGCTCTGTGCTCACTCCCACCCCCGCCCGTGAAAATCATGCGTGAAATCATATGCGCATGAGTTTGCGCATGATTTCGGGCCCTGGGGATCCAAACGCCAAAACGAATGAAACCTTGTCTCCGTCCGTCCTTCAATTCTTCATCTGTCATCCTTCCTTTCGTCATAGTACTAACCCTCGTTCTTCCTATCCTCATCCTCATCCCTCCCAATACATCGCTCTTCTCACCCCCCCCCCCCCCCCTTCCCCGCCCTCCTCATTGCCCCCGTGATCGCGCGGCGCGCCAGCTTCCAGCCGAGGGGCCCTCCGCCCAGCCCGTGGGCGACGCGGGCCAAGGGGCGGCATTTGCCCTGCGTCCACTCTGTCTTCTTGATCTGCTGGAGGTGCGAGGCGCTCTCCTGTGAGCGATCTTTTGCGCCGCCAACCTTTCCTCCATTCATCTGTGGATCCTCGCCTCTACCTCCCTCATCTGACCCCTCCTTCCTTCATATCCCCCTTCTCCTCCTCATCCACTTCCCCCTCCTCCTCCTCCTCCTCCTCCTCCTCCTCCTCCTCCTCCTCCCTCATTTCCCCGTTGTGTCCTTCGCCTGGTTCCACTTCTTCTTGGCCCAATCCTCGCGGAACTGCTGCTTGCGCGAGTTCTTCTGGGGGCCCTTGATCGCGGCGCACGACTTGCGCAGAGACTCGCCCCCCGCGAGGGCCCGCGCCCACCTGCCAGCCACTGGGCCCCCGGCAGTCCGTGGGGACCGCGAACTGCTTGTCGGCCACCCCCTGCCAGAACTGGAGTTCCTCCGACAGCGACCCCTTGCCTTTGCCCGCCGGGCAGTCGCCCCAGGCCGCCACTGCCCGCTGCGCGTTCTCCGCAGCCTGCTCGGCAGTCTGCGGCAAGCCCCACTTTGTCGGCGTGCAGAGATGACCATTCGGGCGAATATCTCGAACAAGTTCCTGCATCGTTGTCCACGTTGTGATGACCTTTATCACTCATCAATGCAAAAATACGCAGGGTCTTTGTAAATGGCGTGGAAGTGGGCGTCGATCGCGACCTCGTCGACGTTGCGCAGGTCCTTCGTTTTCTCATGCAGGCAAGATATTTCCGCATCTCTCTCCCTCTTCCCCCCCCCTGCTGTCTCCTCGGCCACCTAACTTCGCGCATCGCGCCCCTCGATGCGCTACGCGCGGTTATCTTTGCGCCCCTGGCGACGCACCCCTGGAGACGGGCGCCCCTCCGTCCAGCGCGATGCGCGATTATCTTTGCGCCCCTGGCGGTGACCTAGGTCTCTCTCCCCGCAGTCCCTCGATCCGCTTGCTGATTGCTTACCTCTGCCCCCCGATGTGTTCTCGCTCGCTTCTGGCTGCTGACGTGCGTTCGACTTCCCATCACCCCTAAACAAAAAAACTCATCCTCCCATCCCTCTCCTCTTACTTCCTCGCCCTCCTCTCCCTCCTCCCATCCCCCACCCTCCCATCCCTCCCATCCCCCCCCCCCCCCCCCCTCCATCCCTCGCCCTCCTCTTTTTCCTCTCATCCTCCTGCTCCTCCTACCCTTCCTCCTACCTCCCCCCCTTCGTCGCCCTCTGCTTTAGCGCTGCTCTCCCAACCTTCCCTGCCCGCGCTGGGCTCGCGGATTATGCACTGAACGGGGGGGTGGCTGGTTCCGCGGGGCGCAGGGGTGCCTATTGCAGCCGATCTAGCATGCAGAAACTCACCGGATGCCAGATGCAAGACCACGAGGGAATCGGCGATTGAGGATGAGGAGGAGGAGGCGGATGAGGCAGCAGCAGCGCAGCAGCAGCAGTTACAGCATCAGGACGAGGCCCCCTGGCTTCGTGAGCCGCGATGTGCGACGCGCGGGAACCTTTGCTCAACGCGCGAGAACGATGATCTTCGCGCCCTCGGGGTGGCCTAGGACAGAGTTGCCCAGAACAAGAGGGGGGGGGTGAGGAGGGGGAGGAGGGCGGGGGCGGCGGGGAGGAGGAGGAGGAGGAGGACGAGTTCGCCAGCGGCACAGCTCGGACTCACGAGCTTCAGAAGTCGAACATGTCGATCGGGATCGTAGGCGCGCTGATGCCTCCGCTCACCGTCGGCTGAGCCAGCTGCCCGCCGCTCTGCGCCCCGCCGCTCTCTGGCGACTTCAATCCGCCGGTTCTTCTTCGGGGGCTCCGTCGCGCCGACCTTCTCGCCGTCGCCAACGGCGACGACCTTCTTGTCGTCGCCCTCGGTGCCGACCTTCACGCCCCCATCGGGCTCGCCCTGGCTGATGACCTTCTTGTCGTGGCCCTCGATGCCGACCTCCTCGTGCTCGCCGTGGCCCTCGTTGGTGTCCGCTGTAGGCTTCTTGGCCGCAGGCTTCTTGCAAACCTTCGCGGCGGGCCTCTTCGCGAAGGGCTTCTTGCCAACCTCTGGCTCGCCCGACTCCTGCGGGTCCTCCTCTTCTTCGTCCTTGGCCGCGTCCTCCTCTTCTTCCTCTCGTTTTCGTCCTCGGAACACTTGTGGTTCGAGTCAGTCTCGTCGTCGTCCGCTTTCTTCTTGGCAGTCTTTTTTGGTTTGGTTGTAGCTTTGGCCTTCGCTTTCGCTTTCTACTTCTGGATGTGTTCGCGAAGCCACTGGTGCTTCTTCTCCTCAAGGCCAGGTTTGTCCAATTTGTTCTGATTGAACTGCTGCGCTAGATCGATCGCGAAATCCTGGGCGGCCTTCATCTGATCGGGCGGGACGTTGCACATCTGCATCAGCAGCTCGCGAGGGCCCTGTGTCGCCTGGATCCAGACGGCCTGGTTCTTTTTCACGTGCTTGATCTGGATCTCGCTGTCACTCTCATCAGGCGTCGGCTCGCGGTGGAAGATCGAGCTGGAATCCTTCTGGTCGCTCACCGCGGCTGCCTGGGCGCCCTTCACAATCCACTTGAGGCCATCGGGCCACGTAGCGCGGAGAGCTCCCCCGACCACCTCAGCCCGCTGGAACTCGGGGATCATCTCGCAACCAGCCGCCTTGAAGCGCCAGGCTGCCT
Organism: Prorocentrum cordatum; assembly: GCA_963575745.1. NCBI lineage: Eukaryota > Dinophyceae > Prorocentrales > Prorocentraceae > Prorocentrum > Prorocentrum cordatum. Next base: position 453,377 of record CAUYUJ010002969.1, read on the forward strand.
GCGGGCGCACCCAAAAAGAAGGGGGAGGGGGCGGGGGAGGAGGGGGGGAATGGGAAGAGGAGGAGGATGTGAAGGAGAAAAGGAGGGTAGGGAACGAGTGAGAGAGTGGACAAGGCGAGGAAAGGGGTCTAGCAGAACAGCATTCCCCCTGGAGGCCTCCTCCTCCTCCTCCTTCGGTTCCTCCTCCTCCTCCCACTCCTTTCGCTTTTCCTCCACCATTATCTTCCTCCTCCTCCTCCTCCTCCCCCTCCCCCTCCTCCTCCTTCTTCCCCCGCCCCACCCGATAGGGTTAATTTCGAGGTTGCTAATGTCCCTGCCCATGCCTGCATGCTCTCGTGCCAGCCCAACGCCAAACCCTTCTTCTGCTCGAGAATGCCCAGGCCCTTCGCCTCCGCCGCCGCGGCCGCAGGCCGCTTCATCCCGGATGATTCGGCCCCCGCGGCCCGCGCTCGAAGCCCGGGCCCATCGTCGTCGTCGCCATCGTCGGAGGCCACGTCGTCGGAGTCGTCCTCATTGTTCTCGTCCTGCGATTAGCGAATAGCCCCCCACCCTCGGCGCCTGCGCCCCCGAGGGAGCGCGGGCACATCTATCGGAGCTAACAGGGTTCCCCGAATGATATCCTCGCTCCAGGCGTCTTCGCCATCACAGAGGAATAGCCGCGCCCACGCTCGCTTCCTTAGAGGGCGAGGGCCAGAAGTCAAGCTCGGGCTTGCGCGAGGGGCAGGGGAGGTTCGAAGAGCAGGCGACCTTCGATACCAGCGATGCTAGGCACGATGGCGTTCGCCGCTTCCGAACCCCCCGCCCCCTCCCACCGCTAATTTAGCTGGCTTGATGTATGGCCCCAGGTCTTGCAGATGCCCTGGTGCACATGGCGAAGCATGTGTCTGATCCTGGCGCTCGTGTCTGCGGCCCAGCCTGGTCCACTCGAAGAAAGCCTCCAAGTTTTCTTGCGTCTCGCCACGAGGAGCGCTGCTTCCTGGGGCTGCATTAATATCCCCTCCCGTAAAAATCACCCAAACATCCCCCATGGCCCCCCTGGGGCCCGACTCACCCTGGGCAAGAATCCCGCGCCCTGGATCCCTGGCCACTTTTTTTTTCCGCAGCGTGGTGCTCTCGGTGACGGCCAGCAAGGTACTCCGCGTGCTCTTCAGAAGATCTACGTTGTCTTTCAAATATTGGAGGTCCAACTTCGCTTTGCTCAAGTTTTCAATCGAGTATTTGATGTCCTCAGCCTAGGGCTTACAGACAAGCGGGTTAGACGCAATGGAGGCGCGGGGGAAGCTGCAGCAGCAGCGGGGCAGCAGGGAGGCCCAGAATGGGGCGGAGGGTCCCAGAGCACCGCCAGAGGGCGTATCTAGACTTAGCCACGAGCCTCCCGGATGTGGAAGCTCCAGACCTTGGCGAGCTCGGTGCCCAGATGCATGCCGAGCCCTGCAGCGCTGCGCCGAGAGTCGCGAAGCTGGCCAAAGCTCGAGCCGCGTCGACGACCATTGGGAGATAGGCGCGGCGGGGGGAGGGGCGAGGCGGGAGGGCGAGGGGCGGGAGGAGGACGAGGAGGACGCGGGGGAAAACCCTAGGAGGAGGTGGGGGAGCAGGAGAAGGAGGACACCAAGGCTTCGCGCCATCGAAGGGCCCCCCGCCCAGTGCATAATGCCACTCCCCTCTTCCCCTCCCCCTCTCTCAGAAGCACAAGAGAAAGCAGATCTCTCCTCGATTTGCTTGAGGAGCTTTCCCACGGCCGCGACGGTCTTCCTCGTCTCCTTCGGCGGCGTCTCGAACGCGGGATCGCCTGCGGGGCCACTGGCGCTCTCCTCGCCCCCCCCCCCCCCCCTCGGCACCGCCCCCACGATGCCAAGGCAATCTCCGATCCACGGAGAGGCGGACATTTAATATTGAATGTTACTTCCCTGGAGTGGGGCAGCGGAGCAATGTGGACGTGGAACTCATCGCTGCTGGCTAGGGCCCCTCCCCCTACAAAATCACACGCGATATCATATGCGCATGAGTTCGCGTATGAGCACGCGTGGGTGACCCTCGCAACTCCCCCGTCGATGTCACCAGGATTTGTGCCATCCCATCGTCATCACCGTCGTATTCATCACTAGTGAATTTCTTCCATGCCCTCAAAGTGCCCCAAGCAAAACGTTGAGTAACCTCCAACGTCAGAGGCGCCCCAAACGCCAACCGCAAAGCAAACCTCACAGCAGAGAAGGGCGCTATGCTGAGAAGGAGGAGAAGGAGAAGGGGGAGGAGGAGGAGGAGAGGGGGGGATAATATCAGGCGAGGAGGAGCGCGAGGAAAACGAGGAGGTGGAACAGGGGGAAGACGACGATCAGGAGGAAAGGGGCATGAGGAGGGGAAGCGCGTCAGGGAGGAGGGAGAGCAAGGGCAGGACGATGGGGGTGAAGGGCGCACGGACGAGGGCGGTTGTGAGGAGGAAGGGCAGAAAATAATCGAAAGAAGAAAATGGGTCGGAGAGTGTGGGGGCAGAGCCATTAACGGGCCCTCCCCGCCCCGGGCGTTCTGGCCCCTCCTTAGGGCGGTTGTCGTCGTCGCCATCGCCGTCGCTGTTGCCGCCGTCGTCTGGTCTGTTCGCGTAGGCTGGGGCTACTCTGGGGACACTTGTCTCACTACTGCTCGCATTTGCAACCCGTCCCAAAATATTTCGCACGAAAAGCTCGGAACCCCGTAAAGACCCCTCAGGAGTGAAAAGTGAAGATCAGAAGGAGAATGAGAGGACCTGAGGGCGCCCATTCCATGACAAAGGGCACGGTCCCGGTGGCCGATTCCCCTTGATGTGGGAGGGCGCTGTATTACTATCAGCGCCTTCCTATATACATCAAGGGGAATTGGGTGGCTTCTGGCGCGAACTCCATTTTTGGTTTTTTTTGCGGGGCGAATCGGCGGGGGGGGGCCCCGGGGTAAAGGCAGAGGCCCTGGGGTAAAGGCAGAAGGCGTGGACCTGCTCAGAACGCGGCGCTGGGGACTGTCTGGGAAATCGAGCAGCTCGGAACGGCCTTCTTAGAAGCCCCCTTCACTTCCAGAGCCCCCGCGCGTCATACCCCCCCGGCCCCTCAGACAAGTCCCTTGAGATTCCCCCTCACCCACCGCCTGCGTCCACGCCACCGTCGTATCATGGCCATTTTGGCACAGGGAGTGCGTTCCGCCTCCAGATGCACATACGTTGGGTCGTCGGCCAAGCCGAGAGAGACCTTCTCAGGAGAAGGCAAAGAAGCAGCGTGCCACCGCCCAAACTGGATCAGATCGATCGAACACACATTGCAAATGCAGTCGAAAATTGTCGAGTGCCCTGGGAACACCCCACGGGCCAACCGCCGTTTCCGGATGATTTCAAGCGGCTTGAACACAAAATTGCCGGCGTGGCGTTGATCAGATTTCAAGGTATGTTGACGGACAGCCTTTCTCAAATGTCACCAGATCGTAGGGCTGCTCTGAATTACAATGGTGCGTCAGTTCCTCACTCTGTCTGCGTTGACGTTGTGGATGCAATTCTTCTGGAAACGCCCTTCGCAATATTGCAGCAGAGTGCGGACTATTCAGACCCAAGCACCATTTCTACATTAACTGAAGAGGCAGCCGCTGACATGTTGGACTGCCTGGACATGCAGCTCGGGACTCCAGTGCGTCAGAAAGTCGCCAGGTGGTGTGAGCAAACATCTTGTCTCTCCCCTGCCCCCTTGTCACTTCACCCTGGATTCACCCTCCTCCACCCTTCTCACCCTTCACCGTTATTCCCTACCTAGGCTCTGCCTAGAAGGGTTCTTACTCTCTTAGCTTAAAGGGGCCGGGCAGTGCAAAGCGCCCCGGGCGGTCCCCCCAGCCCCCTGGGAGCGGTTCCCCCAAGTCCCCTGCGAGCTTTAGCTTTAGCTTTAGCTTTAGCTTTAGCTTTAGCTTTAGCTTAGCTGTAGCTTAGCTTTAGCTTAGCTGTAGCTTAGCTTTAGCTTAGCGTTCCGCTTAGCTTGTCGCTTAGCGTTTAGCTTAGCTTTAGCTTAGCTTTAGCTTAGCTTTAGTTTAGCTTGAGCTTAGCTGTAGCTTAGCTTTAGCTTAGATTTAGCTTAGCTTTAGCTTATAGTTAGCTTAGCTGTAGCTTAGCTTTAGCTTAGCTGCTGCTCAGCTTTAGCTTAGCTTCAGCTTAGCTTTAGCTTAGCTTTAGCTTAGCTTTAGCTCAGCTTTAGCTTCGCTTTAGCTTAGCTGTGGCTTAGCTTCAGCTTAGCTTTAGCTTAGCGTTACTGTTACTACTAATGCTGCTTTCCTAGGGGTTCCAACTCCTAGGTCGGGTCGCACTGGGATAATGTTTTTTTCTGTTTTGAGTTCGCCCTCTGAAGGTGGCAGGATGAGCTGGGGGTGTCTGACACGCCCATAACATGTTTCCAACTTCCTGCCTACCTTGCCGCATTGTGCTGCGCCAGATGTTGGTTTCACCTTGTCTTTGACACCAGGAGCAAATGTTCAAGGCTCGCTTGTCTTCACACGGAATGGCGCAACATTTGCTCCGGCGCTGGCCCTGCGCCAGCTCAGCCGCCTCAGCCTCAGCCGCCGCCCGATGAGGGGGATCCAGATGATCTCCACATTGAGCCCAGGAAAGATATTATGCAGCGTGAGACGTTCATGCAGATATCGTCGTCTCTGCGGGCTTGGCACCCAGCCATCGTCGAGAGCTGTGCGGAGAGCCGAGGCCTGTTGGAGACATATGTCGAGTGGCTCGACGCTTGTGCTGCGAGCTTGGTGATCGATGATTTCACTAGCGATACCTGGGTTCGCACTTCATCCCGAGGAGGAAAATTCTGCCTCGATAACCAGTTTAAGGGCTAATATTCTGCTACGTTTCTCATCCACTGCCTTGTTTTTTCGTTCCATGTCAGAAGCGTGAGCGTATATGGTGTCCAGCGGAACCCGCTGCAGCCGATCATGGAAAGAGCGATGCGGTGCCTTCCAGCAGCGGCAGCTCAAGCAGGCCATCAACTTTTGAAGAGCGCCGTTTACCCAAGCCCTGCTGTGATTGCTCGGTACAGGCTTTATCTGGACGTCGCATGGATGGTCCACATGCAGGACGTGCATTGCCGAATGATTCAAGAAGATGGGATTCTTGTTGGATTGATGGACTCGAGTCCTCAGGGAAACCGTAACTGGCTTCGGACTGAGTACTCTCACCTCCGAGGTGATCAAATAGACGCAGTTGAACAAGCATTCCATAACATGGTCAGCCTCTCACGGAATGAAGAATATGACGAAACTGTTTTTGATTGGGCCATGAAATCATATGGCAGCGTTGTGAATGCTGGTTTCTCTCGACATATACTTCCACCTGCGGGCCTGGGCGCGCACCACACCAGCTCCGCGCACAAAGCGCACTGTTGGTTCCATGCCCACAGGCTTGAGTCAGTTGACTGGGATCTTACTCAACACTTGATTGGAACATATTTCTCGATGGCATTGGATTCGGGCCCGGAAGCAAAAATCGATCGAGCGCGCACGTCTGTTGAGGTTGTTTTTCCCATGGTGGTTCTCCCTCGCCCAGGAGGGCGGCGAATACGACATTCCTGAAGATGATAATCCTGACCCTCGCGACCATCCCTTGGACACATCCCATATCATTGTGATTCCTGGTACATACCATGTAATTGAACTTATTGAACAGAGAATGCTGGGTCACCTAGAAGCCTACGAGGAAATCAAGCCGCAAATTGAGAGTGCAGCTTACATATTGCATCACAAATGGTCGCGTGAAGCCTTCATCCGAGAGAGGCTCACAGGACGTAGTCGCTTAAATGCATGCGTCGCACAAGGCTGCACGTTGTTGTATTTCGTTCGCTAAGCGCACATATGCCAATCTTCTTCGTCGTACCTCCTCCCTCCTCCCGTCCATCTCCAGCCCCGCACCTCCACTCCACCTCCGCAGCCTAAAAAAACACTTCGATTTGTTCTGGCACATAGGCGCCTTTTGATTCTCAACGCCGCTCCTTCTAAGGGGCTCGTGGGGTCGTGGGGCCGAAGGTTTGACATGAAAGTGCAATCGCATGAATGCCCGTCCTTCCTCGATGCCCCCTCCAACCCCAGAAGCCAATGTCCCGAGCCCCAGGCGCGGCCCAAAGTGCAACCCAAGCGAACGATGTGCAGCAACATGTGCAGTTTCTCGCTCGTGCGCCCATCTAAGCGCAACCAGGAGATAGAACCTTGTGGGCATCATGTTTCAAATCGGGCCCACCCGTCTTTGGTGGCGGGCGCGTATGGGGGGTGCTGGCTACCATATCACAATGGTTTCGGGAACGTCGACACCTCATTGTACGCAGCTGGTACCCCCTTGATGCCGTACCTGGCGCCCCTAGGGGAGACCATGAGAAGTGGGCCCACCTTCTCAGAGCAACTCAAGCTTTTCATAGTGAGCTGTTCTGGGGGTTTATCATAATAGTTGCTATCTTTGCCGAGCTCCTCGAAAGCATGAACGACGTTTGCAAGCTTTGCCCCTGCCACGAGCACCGGCGCTGCAAGGACAGCCGCTGGGGGGGCATGGAGACAGATCGAAGGAAAAGAGGGCTGGTGAGCCACTTGTCACTTGAAGAGGATGATGAGAGGGCAGGGGAGGAGCTATGAGTTGCACTTCTGCTGCGGCAGTGGCACGCCTTGAACGTTGAAGAGGGGGTTTGCCGTCATGGACTCCAAACAGTGGTCTCTTGCGGACTAGCCAGTGCAATCAAGATGGTGCAATCAATGTGGCGCAATCGCAGTGGTGCAATCTATGTGGCGCAATGGACACCAATGCAACGCAGTAAAGATAAGTGGTAGCATTGCAAAGCACAGCAAGGCACTTCAATCACTGCAAGGCACAACCATGAATCGATCAGGAATGCAAAGGCATTCAGAGCAATGCAATGCGATGCGAGCCCCCGGCTGTTTGCGGGTCCATAAGGTCCACGCTGTAGTCCTCAGCGAGCCACCTCTAACTGAAAAGTGAAGGCGTTTTTTTTTTGGGGGGGGCAGAATCGGTAGACACACCGCATTACATACCACGTTCGACTTCAACACGCTTATTGTTTCATCCAGCGAAACTTCGGACCCCCCTCCAGACTCCAGAAGCCCTCTTGGGGCCACTCAGGGGCAATCGCCTTGGGGCCCCCTGGGGACCCTACGTTGCGCCCTGAAGATAAATGTCCTGCATGCGTCCCGGGGCGTCCCGAACGTAAGAGGCAGTCAGAGGGAGACGGGGAGGGGGCCAAGGGGAGGGAAGAAGGGGGTGGATGGGGGAAGAGGTAAGAGGAGGCGGAGGAGGATAACTGGATGATGAGGAGGACCATGAGGAGGAAGGAGGAGGGGGTGGAGAACTCATGATTACGAGGAGGGCCGTGTGGAACGGTCGACAGACCCCCTCCCCCCGAGGAACATGGTTTGATAGCCGACCTCAAGGCCTGTGCCATGAGAGGCCGTCGAGTACCCGAGATATGCTGTGGGGCGCTTGAAGATTTCGTTCGGCAAAGCTGCGACTTGTCACACGTCCTGTTCATTTCAGAGATACACGGTTTTCGAGATCAGGTTAGTACGAGGACTGGGGTATGTTCTGAAAAACATCTTTGTGCTGGTGCGTGCCGAAGGCCCAAGAGGCTCAAGTGAAGGCCAAGGCCCCATGAGGGCCCCTGCCCAAGATCAACGTCACGTCAGATCAACATAAAAACAGCGCAAACGAACAGCAATCAAAACGCGTTCAAACGAACATCAAACAACACCGACAACATCAATAACATTATATTTGTGATGTGAGGTATCAATGCCACAAAGTATGCTCGTCGCTAACAACACGTTGCATCGCGCACGACATACACGCACTCATATGTATTTCTAATGCTGCGTCCATGGTTTAGTCTTTACGCCAGTGTGTTTATCCTTGAGATTTCCGAGGCAGGGTCTCTGATCTCATTTTGAGCAACCTTCGCACGCACTTGAGCGCAAAACTGTTTCTCTCAAGGATTGTCCAGAAGTTCTCTGATGCGAGACGGTATGTTCTGTCGGAGTTGCGCTTGCGGCTGAGCCCATACTATGATCTTCCAGCCCGGGCGTTGCCCGCTGGCCACTACAACGAACGCAAGGCGCGATCAGGGTTATTCATCAGCATGTCCATACGATCGAGATTCAAGAGCTGGCGTGAGAGTACACCCTCAGATGATCAGATTGTTCAGTCGCCCACCTGGTGGACTTCGGAACGATGTGATTCGCATCATCTACGGTGAGGATTGGTCGATTCATCCTGAGCTACGTCGATTTCGTCGTTGTGCGATGTTCTCCAGCAACATTGAGATTGGAATTGAACGTGATCATGCGCAACTCCATCGGGGGATTCTTTTATCTGGCAGGCATTCGGAGGCGTATGCATCTATCACCTTGCGAAAAAATGAGATTGTAGAACATGTGGAGTCGTCTGAAGTCAATGTACGAAGGTTTGCAAACACATTGGCGAAGGTAAACAACACGGACTTGTGCTTGCAAAAATTGTCATTATCAGGGCATCCAGCATTAGATGGGAGCGTGAAAGATGCAGGCACGAATCGGGTTCCACACTACCTTGCCAATCGGATCATCTACCGTGGAGACCTTCAGACGCAATTCTTGGACTTACCAGATTGTTGGGACAATGACGACGGCCACGGTGGTGACGATGGCGAGGACGGTCCAGGCGGTCCAGGTCCATCGGCAGCTGCAGTCGGCCCAGGTCCACCAGCAGCCGCAGCCACTGCTGGGAGCGGCGGCGGCGCTGGAGGCAGCTCCGGTGGGCAGGCTGGCAGTGCGGCGGGAGGCAGCTCTGGCTCAGGCGCTGCATCGAGCGGCGGCGTCTCTGGCAGTGCTGGCGCTGCATCAGGCAGCGGCGGCGCCTCTGGCAGCCGAGGTGCAGGACTGGGGCCAACGTATCTTAGAATGCACAGGTTGTCCTACGTACATACACAATCAACTGAATACAAGCACTTCAACGATGTCGTTCACACGCGCAATGCTATTCACATGCGACATGCGCGCGCACGTGTGCACATACAATACACGTGCAGATACATACGTGCGCGCACGTAGGCAACCGTTGTATACATATACACATCCTCCATTAGTGCTTGCGCAAATAAGTTCTCGTTGTTCTCGAGGTATGGCATGGCTTGCAGTGGTTGGGCTGTTGTAGTCACCCAGGGGCTCCCACTTTCAAATTCAATTCGCTCTGCCTTCCAGGCCTCTGGTACGGCCCGGCTCTGAAACAGGCTTCCGCGCAGCAGGAATCCACGTGAGTGAGGTAACGAGCGAGAGAAGTTCCACGCACGCGGGCCTTCGTGCGCTCAGGAGTTCCACCCTTCGCAAAACTAATTGTTCACATTTCTGGGCGGCTGCTTGTTTTGGTTTCACGCGTCGCTGGTGTCGTGTGGGGCGATTCTCGCCAATCAGTGGGACACGGTTTGCATGATTCCCCAGGACTGGTGCTTGCTCTCAATGCCGTGTCTGGGACGTTGCTATCATTTAGATGGTTATGTCACTGCTGTTTGTTTTACGCTGGGTTCGGACCCTACCCTCATAAAGATATGTGTGCTCTGGGCCCTGGGCCAAAATCCATCTGGTGATCTGGCCTGTCCCCCGGTCCCCCAGGTCCACCAGCGCCAAAGGGAGGCGAGCTTGCGGCGGTGGCTGAGTCTGGGTCTTCCCTGGAGGCTGCGATCTTGAAAAGAGTTACACAGTATGCGAAAATCAAACACTTCTTGAGTCTCGCAAGCAAGGGACAAATCTTCATCATACGTGCGCGCCTAAGAGATTTGCCGACTTTGGACGATGTGCTACGAACGCCACTGCAATTCCCAGACGACATTGATATGAGTCGACTCAAACCAGACGTGCTAGACACCTCCATGATTGCCGATGCCTTCCACATGCCAGCGTCAATGGAGTCCGACCTCGATTTTCATAATGGAGGGCCTGAGGCAAGCGATCCCGTGCCAGAGCTCGATGGCGACACACAACCAGATAGGCAGATGACTTGCGTCTTCCAGGCTACGGTGAAAATCCGAAGAGTATTTTGAGAGGGTATTCTAAGACTCGGTTTGGATCTGGTGATATCGTCATTAATGTATTAGGCTTTCTCGATGATGCTTGCGACGATTCAGCGAAACAATTTCTATCAGCCAAGGTGTGCGACACTGGACGCGTCATGTCTTGGTCGTATATGTCTAATCATCTTGACCAGTTATGGCTGATACAGCCCAACAAAGAGCTCTGTTTCAGAGTGCCAGGCTTGGTCCCACCGTTATGTGATGAAAAAACCTCATCGGTACTATCCGCAATGATGTCTTGTTCGGCTCTGGAATCAAATGTTGATGGATCTAGCTGGGCTTGTTCCAAAGAAGATCGTGCATCAATGGAGGCTTTCCAGGGTCAAGTGGCACGGGGGATGAGGAGGAGGAGGATGAGGAGGAGGTGGAAGAGGAGAAAGAGGAGGATGAGGAGGAAGAGGAGGAGGAGGAGGAGGAGTAGGAAGGGAAGGAAAAGGATGAGGAGGAGGAGGACGAGGAGGAGCTGAGCAGCAGCTGAAGCAGGTCAGGAGGAACAGGAAGAGGCGCAGGAAGGATCATCGAGAATGAACCGTGCCAGGCTCGAATGTTCAACCTACCCAGGCTTTGCAGAAACTCGAGGAGGCTGGCATTGTCGAGCAAACTGGTACTTCTGATTCTGCTGTTGACTGGAGGATTACAGCTACTGGCGAAGAGTCGATCGACACTTGCTCAGTGCTCCAGAGGAAGAATGCTCAACTCATGGCCCCACGTCTCATGTCGAAGACTGATGACATGTCAACTTGGGATTTGTTAGGCTATTTAGAATACATGGGATGGGCTTTCAAGGTCTGGTTCAGTAAGGCCGACAAGCCATGCGTAGTCGAAGTGCAAGAGCGTGCTCCCATGATCTTCTGGGCCAAACCAGACACGATCGTCATCAGTCATTTCTACCTTCTAGCCCTTGCAAAGATTGAGCAAATCAAGAAAGAGTACATATCACATTTCCAGAAAGATGCGTATTACAAGCGCCTGCTCAGTGGCAACAACAAGCTAAGCATTTCAGGAGACATGGATGCCATACCACAACCTAGACAGCCACCGGGTGGTAGTGCAGGTGGGCCTCAGGGGCCTCAGGAGGCCCGCGATGTAGTGAAACAATCTGGTCGCAAAGGGCGCAAGCATCATGAAAGGTCGTATCCGTGGGGTCCAGGGCTCATGGTCTTTGCGCCGCCAAACAAGTGGGAAGCTTTGTGCGGTCGACGGGCAGGCGGCCATGTAAATGACAAGCAGAAGAACACGATCTGTCGCCAGACTCGACAATTCAAAACACCAGAGCAGGATCAGGAGGTGCAAGTATACCTCAAGCACTGGTTGAACCAATGTCGTTGCTACAATACTCGCAGGGAACATATGTTATTCAAGCCAGGGGTGAAGAACACTCCGGCCGCGCCCGATGTGGACAAAAGTTGTCTTCCAGAGGATTGGGAATCAGGCGACGACCCAGTGGTCCAGGATCTGAAAGAGCCCCCCCCTAAGAAGGCACGAGGTCGTGGGCGCGGTCGTGGAAGGGCGGCGAGAGCCAAGGCAAAATCTCATGCCGCTGCCAGCGCAGCACAGAACTCAAGCGACAGCAGCACCAGCAAGAGCAGCAGCGACAACTCGTCAGCGTCTGGAGATTCTGGAGAGGGATCTGACAACTCTTCCAGCGATTGAGGCTGGTCAGCTTGCATGTATTATATGCTGCACGGCGCCGCCATGTTGGCGTCACGGCCAGCAGCCTTTGTTGCGGCAGCACGACACGTCTCACTCACGCATACAAGATCTCGTAGCCTCGTTGCAAAAAGCCTCAGTGGGCCCCTAAGTTTAGCAAAGGCACAGCACATTCACACCTACATTGCCAGAAGAGTACAACACTATGTATGTTATAAACCACCCTCGCCCCAACGAGGGTTACAACATGATATCACTATGACCATATCAGAAACGCAACGGAAAGCACACGACACCTACTAGTGGTGCGAATGGGGTAGCCTACAAGCGGGCAAACTCACACATGCATGCAATACTGCCTGTAAAGAGCACATCTACCATGCGCACACGCACGTTCACGCTATATGACGCACGCGAGATTTGTTTCGCACTACAACCACACGAGACAAGTAGGTCTGGCCCCCAAGCAATGCCAACCACTGCCAACAGTTACAACACACATCGAAACAGCTGGAAAAAAACATACCAACCTATGAATCACATGAAACATCTTGAACATCAGAGAAACACATCCAACACCATGAAAATATTGAAAAACACAGAAAAAAACAAAAAACATGAAAAAAAAACATGAAAAAACTGCCAAATCGCGAAAAAAAACTGAACCACATGAAAAAAACATTCAAAACACTGAAAAAAACAACAAAAACAACATATGTACATCAAAGTCACGTAATCCTCAATTCTGGTCGATAATCTACCAAAAACACTACCGAGGACTACCGAGGACTACCGAGGACTACCGAGGAAGCTTCCGAGGACTACCGAGGACTTCCGAGGACTTCCGAGGAGGCCCCTCCAGCCACCTTTTTTGATTGTTTGGGTGTATATAGAAATGTGTTGCCACTTGTTGTTTTTTTCAATGTGTTTTCATGTTTTTCACTGTTTTTTGTTGCATTTTCAGGTTTTCGTTGTGTGCTTGTTGTTTTTTCGTATTTTTCAATTGGTTTGCTGGTTTTTCAGCATTTTTGATGTTTTTGTTGGCGTTCAATGTTTTTCATGGTGTGTTGTGTTTTCTAAGTTATTCGTTTGTCGTAGCTGAAAACCAATGCAACTCAAATAACATTGCCAACACCAAACATGTCCAATAGCTTTGGGTACGTGTGGGCTGCCTTGTATTGCATTGTGTTTGAATGTGCAAAAGAGTCTGCTACTGCTGTGTGTCCTAGTTGGGCCTGCCACAATGGCCATTACTCTGACCAAACTTCTCTCATCTACATCTGGCCCCTGTACAAGCATTCGCCACTATTCACACGCTTGCCTCTTTGGGGCTATGAAGGTAGTTCCCTTCTGTTTCGGACACACGCTGCCGCGGCACGCGTTTGGCGTGTCAGGTTGACACGTTTGGTGTCGACTGTGGGGCCACGAGACACGTGCGGACGTTGGTCGATTAAGGCCCCGTGAGGCGCGGAGGAGGTCCCTTGAAGGTCCAGCGGGGCACCCAAGTTGTTTAGGTGGGCAATCGCTCAGGACGATCTACTCAAGTCTGGGAGTCTAGGGGGGGGCTCATGGGGGCTCGTGGGAACCCAGCTAAGTCGCCACATAAGGGCAATTATGATGAAGCTCACGATGGTGGTGGTGTTGATAATGACATGATGGTGCCACAGCCATTTGGCTCACCACGTGTTGCAGATCTGACGGCCCAATTGCCGACGATTGCACCCATGTCGTCCTCGAATGTCCAGGACACATTTCCTGTAACGGGCCAGATGGAAATACAGTTGCGCGTGGAGACGCCCCAAGGCACCAGGAAACTCTCTGGCCGCCTCGGCCTCGAGGGGATGCTAACAATGTCCTTGCCTCTTGGTGATTGTGATCCTGTGGGTGATAATCCTAGTGTCAAGAATATCACGATATCTGTGTCGGCTGTTACTGCTGCTTCCGTTCCCAATGATGCGCATGGCATCGAAACTGACAAGACTGATGATGGCAATGGCATCGGCAGTCGACCGCCTGAGCTTGGCGATAGTTGCGACCCTGATGTTCCCAAGCCTTTTCCTGGCGGCGTTTTTGATGGTGCTCCTGTGTGCGTGACCGAAGGATCTTCTGGCCAAGTGTCTTGCGAGCCCAGTCGGCCCAGTGCTGATGCAGCGACTGGCGCTGGCTCTGTAGACGTTCACATCGCAGATCTATCCGAATGCTTTGATTCCGCTAGGGCAGTGGAGGAGAGTATGTATGGCGGGCAGCTTTTGCCGAACCTCGCTTCATTCATCGACAGTCCCAATAGCCCGGCCCCCACTGTGCCTGCGAGCCCGAAGCGTGCCCAGCTGGACGCCGGCGCGCCTCTTGGGCTGTCTGAGACGCCTCCAGGGCCGTCGGCTCCAATCATTTCGGTGGAAGACAGCCCTGATTTCACGCCTGCGCCCGTGCGCAACGTTCGCAAGTGGAAGCTGAGGCAGAGAGATGACGACGAGCTCCCTTCTCAAAGCTTCGCGCCTTGCCCTTTCAGTGGGCAGGAGCTCGCGCCTGCATCCCAGTTGATTCGTCAGTTCGCGGAGGCCGAGGTGTGATCGACCGACCGACGCTAGCCAAGGAGCCAAGGGAGGAGGGAGGATAAGAGGAGATAGTGGGGATGTATTATGATGATGACGGTGTTGATGATGCTGGTGGTGATCGCAAGCAGGATGATGAATATAAGGAGGAACCTAATCTCATACGCTCTGCCATCTGCTGTCCCGTCTCAATTGTTTGCGCGTCAGTTCTCAGCTCAGTGGGGGCTGTGCTGTTGGACTGGATGCATTGTTTTTGGCGACTGTAGCAACAGTCATGTATGGTACATCTTCGCATCCACATCCATTCCTACTCCTCTTCTCCCTAATCATAGGGCCCATACGGGCCCCTACGCACTAACTCGTTGACGCTTCCCACGCCGTCGTTTACACATTAAGTTCAATCAATGGTGTCGGCACTCATGCGCCGCTAGCCCCCCTTGGGCTTGGATCCTTCACGTGCATACTTATGTTTGTCGCAGGATTAGGATGCTTGGAACCAGTCAGATTTGACATGTGATGGTGTTGCTCGGATTGTATGCTTGCGTATGCTGATCAATGCTCAACGCGTCGTGCCCCCACCAACCCATCTAGAATCGATGCCTGGGAACCTGGGGACAACTAATGAGAGATGGGGGGGAGTAGTCTAACAGAAAACTGGGTCTCAACAACACATCGGGAGGCGAGGGGACGCTTGCCAATTCCAACACAAAGTTTTGAACAGCGACGAGTGAGCCTGTGACTGCCCCCCCAAAAGGAGCCTTTCAGAGCCTCGAGAGACTGCGCCCTCACAAAAAGGTAAATCAACTACCAAACTCGCATGCAACTCTTCGCATAGGCTCCAAACGATCCAAACAACAGTCCTGGGAGTTGGGGGTCCAAGAGCCCAACAGTAGGATCAGCGGGCCTCTGAGGGTTCAGTCTTGCTCAGTGGACGTCCATGCCACCACCCATAACTTCTGTCGAACGCCGCTCAACAAGACGTGGTCGTATGCACAACATACGGCTGATAAGGCGAGAGTGCCATTCTTTAGCAATACGTTCGAGGAAGTCTCAGGAGAGAGCGAGACTCGTTTAGCAACTTGTGCGGAACCATAGAACATAGGCTGCTCTCGTTGGTGTTGGCTCAAACATTCAGGCTTCTCGTCCAAGGGACATCCACCCAGTCGCGGACTCCTCGCTCGAGACACGACATGGACGGACTCGAGGACCTCGGGATGGACGCCATGTCGCTCGACGGCTCCTCCAAGCCAGGGGGATCGGCGGATGACGCTGGCAGCGTGGCGGGGACTTCCTCTAAGAGGACGAAGGCCTGGCATGCAATCCTGCCCACTCTGAAACGACAATGTGCGCATCGACGCAACATTGATCAATGAAGGAATTTCTGCACGCGCATGGTTGGCAGAAATTCCCTCACAGACATTTTGGTTTCTTCCAAGTCGGGTCGATTGATCCTGAGATTTGCAAAGCGGCCCCTGGACCGAACTGATCATTGCCAAATCCGTCTTGGGCTCAAATCTTGTCTGCCGAAATCTTTGGAGGGGGAGCTTCGGTTTCCGAGGAAGGTACCTGGCCTGGTAGAGAAACGCCCTCCCACATCCATCCTCCTCCTGCCACCTCTTCATTGTTTGTTCCCTACCTAGGCTCTGTCTAACTCTCTTAGCTTAAAGGGGCCGGGCAGTGCAACACGCCCTGGGCGGTTCTCCCAGTCCCCCGGGAGCGGTTCCCCCAGTCTCCTGGGAGCTTTAGCTTTAGCTTTAGCTTTAGCTTTAGCTTTAGCTTTAGCTTAGCTTTAGCTTAGCTGTAGCTTAGCTTTAGCTTAGCGTTTCGCTTAGCTTTTCGCTTAGCGTTTAGCTTAGCTTTAGCTTAGCTTTAGCTTATATTTAGCTTAGCTCTAGCTTAGCTTTAGCTTAGTTGTAGTTTATATTTAGCTTAGCTTTAGCTTAGCTTTAGCTTAGCTTTAGCTTAGCTTTAGCTTAGCTGTAGCTTAGCTTTAGCTTAGCTGTTGCTCAGCTTTAGCTTAGCTTTAGCTTAGCTTTAGCTTAGCTTTAGCTTAGCTTTAGCTTAGCTGTGGCTTAGCTTTAGCTTAGCTTTAGCTTAGCTTTAGCTTAGCGTTACTGTTACTACTAATGCTGCTTTCCTAGGGGTTCCAACTCCTAGGTAGGGTCGCACTGGGATAATTTTTCTCTGAGAGGCCAGCACTGGCTCCAGCTGCAACGTGTGCAGTTCGCCCGACTGCGCGCCGGGCAAGAAGCAGTGCAGGATCCACACTAAGACCGTGGGCGCCATGATGAGCGGATTGAAGGATGACAAGTCGGAGACAGGCATCAAAGCGCTCAAAGAGTTCAAGAATCTCCAAGCGAATGCCCCAGATACCCCACCCAGTCCTTGGAGTGAATCGGTGCTCAGTTTTGAATCAACACATCCTTCGAAGGGCCAGGGCAAGCCGAGAGGCCATTCCTCCGCCGACGTGCAGCGCATCCTCGACAAGCACGTGGCGAAGACGTCCATGGCCAAGGGCTCAAGGCTCGTGATGATGCATAAGGCGCAGTGGATCAAGCTCCGTGTCAAGAAGCAGTGCTACCCCATGGAGGAGGCGGAGATGACTTGGAAATCGGTCGAGGGCAAGTGCCCTGAGTCGGCTAGAAACAAGATGGGTCCCATAGATTCACCTCTACGTCTACCGATGCCATCAGAGGACTACATTGATGCTGCGGCGATCATCGAACAAGTGAAGGAGTTGGAGTTGGCCTCGAAGTCCAAGAAGATCGGCGCAGAGACTGACATCGCAGCTGCACAGGCCGGCGTCATCAAGAACCACGTCGGCTTTGGCAATGACATGTTCGATTCTGTTGGAGGGCAGGCCATCCTCGCCTCAGCGGGGTCAGGCCTGCTCGGAGTTGGGGCCTCAGGGCAGACCGCGTTCCACTCGGCCAGCGGGACAAGCGCAGCTTCCAGCGCTTTCGCTTCCGTCATTGAGAACAAGAAGATGCAGCATCAGGAATCCGACAGAACCCCGCCGTCGGCTCAGAAGATATTCGACAAGGACATACAGCAGATTAAGATGCATGACAGGGTGGCCAGTCAAATCAGCAGCATTCAAGGCAAGCTGGAAAAACTTGAGGAAGCGAAGGCCAAAGCGATTGCCATGACCAAAATCGAAGGCGGAGAGGATCGCAGCAGGCCAGGCCATCATTTCGTGCCAGGGCTGGATCGCAACCTGCAGCTGCTGAACGACCGTTTCTCGCTGATGCCGCTCATGCAGATCAAGTTCCCAGAGGATCCTGCGCCGTCGAGCTCGATCGCTCTGTCGAACGGCATCGAGGAGTCGGAGGAGCTCAAGCTCGCGTCGAAGATTGCTGGCACCATTAGTGAGACCAAGGCCGACCAGGAGAAAAAGCCCGTGGAGCCCGAGAAAGTTGAGGAGGCAAAGCAGACCCTGAATCGCTCTATTGCGAACCACATCGGCAACAGCTTCGAAGGTAGCTTGAAGGGTTCGATGCTCCATGAGATCATGAAGGCGCGCGGCTTCGACAGCGAGACCGCGAGTTTGAACCATGATCTGCTCTTCCAAGACCTCTTGTTCCACAAGCACTACTTGGTCGCCGTGGCCAACCTTGAGGCGTTCTTGACCCAGCGGAACGCAGAGGGCAAGGCCTTGCCCGTCGTGCCCGAGGATCTCGATGCTGTGAGGCCGCTCATCTGGTTCCAGGCTGGCCAACGCCGCATCCATCGCATCGAGGACGAGAACGCCATGAAGGTTCGAGGGGGACCCTGCCATGCCGCATTGATCTGAGTCAGGATGGCCCCTGAGAGGGCCAGGAAAGTGAGGGGGATGGGGGAGTTGTGGAGTATGTTCTCTGGGGCATTTGTTCTGGTAGAGGTCCGGGGGCGGTCAGGGATGAAATGGAAACGGCGGCATGGCTCGGCCTCTTCGCACTGTGTGGCGACTCGCCGTCAAGGCTTGGATGAACGAATGCGACAAGAAGGTTGACCTCTTCACTAAATGCATCAAGTTTCTGCAGGCTGCAGCGGATGCTGTTTCGAAACACATCACCACGCACGACAAGAAGGTCCAGCACTCGTCGCAGCAGGCGGCGAAAAAGGAGGAGAATGAACGAGCCAGGAAAAGGAAGATTGCGGAGGCTGAGCAGAATGCGAAGAGGGCAAAAGGAGATACTGGGACCGCGTTCCTGATCCAGGCCAGTCATGATGTGATTAAACCTGTGAAGACTTTCGACACCGCGGAGAAGCTGGCCGAGGCCAAGGACGCGGGGACCTTGGGAACAAGCGAGCCCTACATCGTGAAGAGCATGCCCGCAGTGGCTGCTCTCGTGGACGAGCGGAGCGTGAAGGCAAGCTTAGGCGTGTTTCGCATCCAATTCCCATCAAGCGGCCAAGCTGCAAAAGACGGGCGCGGCTACACGCCGTTCCACAATGAGCGGAGGGACCGCCTCCGGGAGCTGATGCTCTCTGCGGGCCCGGCCTGCGTCGTGGACGTGAAGAAGGACGGCGTCGACAACTTGGTGAAGACGACGTGCTCCCAAGCCGCCTTCTACGGCAAGAACCCAGGGAATGTGGGCATGGGGCAGTCGCGCCAAGGGCTGGCGGGCATGATGTATCAGGTGGCGGGGACCCTGGAGTTTACCTTGATAGACTTCAGCAGCTTAGGCGACTATGCCCAGAAGGCCGACATGATCAAGCAGACGGACAAGGACTTTCACGAGCATCAGCTGGATGTACTTCATTCTATTCAATCTCAAGAACAATTGGACTTGCTTGCGCAGTCTGAGGCGAGGGTCTACCGTGGGACGCTGGCACCCAATCAGATGTTGTTCATCCCTCTGGGCAGCTTTTTCGTCGAACGGACGGTCGGTACTAGCGGCGTCTACGGCTACTTGGTGCCATTCGTGGAGAACTCGGCTGCGTCCTACACAGCGTTCGAAGAGATGTTCCGCCAGATCGAGACGTGCCAGCCGAACAGCGCCACCACGAGGTTCTTTCGGAGCGTATTGGCAGCCGCCACTCCCGAGCCCGCCAAGCAGGCTGATAGCAGCAAGTGAGCATCCCGCTTGATCACGCTGTTTTTGTTTGCCCGGCATCAGAGACTCTGCGATGAACTCAGGCTCCTATTTGTTTCATTCGCATGCGCCGTCAGTCAATTTCAATATGATGGCGTCGCGGGATGAGGTCAGTGCTCGATGTTGCGAGCCACTGCCTCTGCCATTCACATGTTTTTTACTGCTGGGATGTGTGAGCACTCCACCAACCCACCAGATGGGCACGGGGAGCAACGCCTCGCACTCGTGCGAGGGACCGGGGAGCCCAAGCAGCCTTCAGCATGTGCAGTGCTAGTGGCAACGACGACGGCGATGGAGATCTCATGGGGCCCAAAACGACATGATGTCCAAAAACAAGCCCGAACCAAATCGCACTCATAAAACTCAAAAGGGTCTAGTGGGGTAAACGCCTGATGCCAAACAAACATCACAAGAAACAGCTTCGCAAGCACGAAACAACACAAACAAAGCAGCATCACAAACAAAAAACAAACATCACAAGCACGAACACGTAGCACACTTCACATCGAATGAGAAAACCTGGTCCGACAGATCCGATTGAACACACATTTCGAATGCGCCTGAAGGCACCAGGGACGTGAGCTCAGCATCTACTGGTGCTGAGGAGCGATGGCTGAGTAAGAGTCTGAAGGCTCGGAAGTACAGGCCGAGTGATTATCATCGTCAACATTGCCATAGCCATTTTTCTGGCTCAAGGTTCAAGCAAGTGTGTACTTGCAATGCGTTCATTATTGAGGCGCCCATCTAACGCTCCAGATAGCAAGCGATTCAGAACAGGGTCGATCGATGCTGCCGAGGCCAGCCTGTTCCTGTCCGAGGGCTTCCGCACCACAAAAGACTACGCGGAGTGGCCCATGCAAGCCATCGATGACGTCACCGCAGCAGATGAGTGTGTTGCCGGGAGGTTGACGGAGCTGCTGAACTCTCGTCCGCTGGTCTTGCATAGCTACTACTCGGGCAAGGGAACGGATGGTACAGTTGCAAGGCATCTGAGCAGGGCTCTACAGATGAAGGGCATCACGTCGAGTCCTGACGCTATCACAGCTTACAGTGCGTGCGACTCCGAACCAACGGCGCGCACCGTGCTCAATATGAAAGATGGCCCGGAGAGGATCTTCAAGCACGTGTTTGGCAGCATCCAATCTCGCTTTCGCGATGTCCATGTCGACCATGTGAGGATGCTGTTGCGCTGCGTTGGACATGATGCTCGGTTACAAGCGTTCGAAGAGATGGACCGCTACCTCGAATCGTTCAAGGGAGAGCTCTTGAAGGAGAGTGGCGCCGCCGAGTGCTTCGCATGCGGCAGAGGAGCCTGCCCCATTCGCCATGACCGCACAGGGAAGCTTGTTCTTGCAGTTGCAGGCCACAGTTGCCAGGATTTCAGCATCAGAGGAGCTCGTGAGGGATCCAGTGGCACGCGCATGGAGGATTTCCTGTGGTTCAAGCATGAGGTAAAAGACCTGGACCCCGACTTCATAATCTTAGAGATCACCGATGGGGCCCCAGAATCGCTCCACATGGATTTGATCAAGTACCTGGAGATGGACGGGATCACAGGCAAGATATGTGCGGAGGAACTGTCGGTGCCAATGCGCCGACCGCGTCGCTACACATTCGGTTGGCGCAAGACCCTCTTCGAGTTCCATGGTTCTTTCAAAGATTACCGAGGTGTGTTCAAAAAGCAAAGAGTTTTGCAACCGACAGCTTTCTTCATGGATGACGACGCCACTCGCCAAGAGTACGTTCGCTCCCTGCTGCCCCGTGGATGTGTGCATTTCGGCGACAGTCGCGTCAACATCAGCATCAGCGACAACCTTAGCCCATTCATGAGAACGCGTTTCGATCGCTACATGACTGTGAGGGATGCGTTCTGCGGGCTTGACGGCTGTTTCATAGCTGACCTCCTTCAGGACGTGAAGTACGCGCCACCGGGGCCAGTAATGCCAACGATCACGACTCACAATGCTTGGATGGTGACGATCACAGAAGATGGTGTTATCGTTCCTTTCACTGCGAAGGAGTTGCTCGCAATGATGGGCGACAACTGTTTTAGCCCGCCAGGTGGTTCAGATGAGTTCCCCTGCTACTGGGCAGGTATTGCAGAGTCTATGCCTTTAGTTGCGCTTCGCCCGCTGATCGGCAACGCGATGTGCTCTCATGCTCTAGGCTCGTACCTCATCTACTGCCTTGGCCAGTGCAAGGCCAGGGGCTAGATGGCTTGTGGAGGAGTGGGAGGAGAGGAGGAGGAGGAGGAGGAGGAGGAGGAGGAGGAGGAGGAGGAGGAGGAGAAGAATAGTCAAGGGGAGGAGGAGAGGAGGAGGCGGAGGGAGAGAGGAAGAAAAGAAGAGGACAGTCAAGGCTTTCTGTGCGGACGCACGCACGCTCTTGAGCCTGGGGCCTGGCGGCCTGGCGTCTGCTAGGGATGCACTGGCCCTTTTCCTCCTCCTCTTCCTCGCATCCTCCTTCAAGGAGCCTCCTTCTCCTTTCCTCCTCCTCCTCCTCCTGCCGTTCAGCGGCTCAGCGGCTCAGCGAACTGTTCAGCCCCCTGCACCCTCTGAGCATCCTTCTAGTCGTCCTTACCTTTCTCGTCTCGCCCCCCCCCCCCACTCCTCCAACATCGTCTGAATTATGCTATGTCTCATCATTGCCGTCGTACTCTTCAAGACCATCCTATTCCAAACGCGGATTTTCGATTCATGATTTTAGGTTTTCTTTTTCGAGTTTCCGGTGGTGCCCCTCACTTTCACCCCCTTCTCGCCTCGTCGCCTGTGCGTCTGCTGTTGCCTGCTCCTTTCTCGGTCCCTGTCTGTCCGTCTGCTGTCGCCCTCCTCCTTCTCCTCCTCCCGCGCTCGGTAGTGGTCCCAGTCCCAGGGCCCCAAGGCAGCTTCCTGCTCCCCTTTCCTCTCTTCCGCTGTCGGGTCTCTCCTTTTCCTCCTGCTCCTCAGCCGTGCTTCCTGAATCCTTCCTCTCCTTGCCCTTGGCACCGAGGGGGTACTGCCCCCTCCTCCTTTTGGTCTGGGATCCGAGCATCGAGGAACAAAGAAGGGCAAGGGTGGGCTGCGCGCGCGGCGGCCGCCCCCGCCTCGGGGGCCCACCCGGCGGCCCCGACCCGCCCCGTGCGCGGGAGGAAGAGGTGAGGGAGGGGAAGAGAGGTCGGAGGCGGAGGAGGAGGAGGAGGAGGAAGAAGATGAGGGACAGGAGGAGGACGAGGCGGCAGAGGAGGAGGAGGAGGAGGAGAACGGCGACGAGGGAGGAGGAGGATGAGGAGGAGGAAACCCTCTTCCTCCGCCTCCCTCCCCCTCCTCCTTCTCCTTCTCCTCCTCCTCTTCTTCCTCCTCCTCCTCTCCTCCTCCGTCTCCGCCCTTTTCCTACTCGTCCTCCTTCTCCCCCCTTCTCCTCCTCCTCCTCCTCCTCATCCTTTTCCTTCCTCCGTTTCCTGCTCCTCGTTCTCCCTCCTCCTCCTCCTCCTCCTCCCTCCTCCTCCTCCTCCTCCTCCTCCTCCTCCTCCTCCTCTTCATCCTTCGTATCCTCGAATGAGCCTGGTCTTGCGTTTTCTGCAACATGCTACCTCATCCTCGCCCAGGGGCAACCAGGGCCCCCGCCAGGGTGTTGGAAGAAATTCACTATTCATCACGTCATCGTCGTACACCGCACTCACTTCTATAGCGCTCACTTCTATAGTGCTCACTTTGAAATTGTGGTCCGGAAGGGGCCGCACATGCAGGCACATGCCGCACAGTCGCATGCACATGCCCATGCGAATATGCAAAAGCCTCAACAGCATTGCCGCACATGCGCGCACATGCCACACCTTCCGACGCACAGTCGAATGCACGGTCAAGCAAAACTCTGAAAGCATGGACGCACGTGCCCGCACATGCCGCAGAGATGTCGCAGGCGATAGTGGCATGACCACCTGAGCTCGGGGCATTTCGCAACCAAGAGTTGCGAGGATGTCTCAGGCAAGCGTGGCCGGACCACCATGGGGCAGGGCATCTCGGATCCCAGAGTTGCGAGGGTCTCAGGCGAAAAAGGCCGAGACACTATGGAGCAGGGCATCATTGAGGTCAGAGTTGCGAGGATGTCTCAGGCGAAAATGGCCTGAACACCTCAACTCAGGGCATCTCGGGCGAGGATGTGTAAAGCGAAAGTGGTCTAACCACCTCAGCTCAGAGCGTCTCGGAACCCAGAGTTCCGAGGATGTCTCAGGCGAAAGGGGCCGAGACACTATCGAGCAGGGCATCATTGAGATCAGGGTTGCGAGGATGTCTCAGGCGACAGTGGCTGACCACCTCAGCTCGGGGCATATCGGAATCGAGACTTGCGAGGATGTCTCAGGCGACAGTGGCCTGACCAGCATGGTGCAGGAGATCTCTGAGGTCAGAGTGGCGAGGATGTCTCAGGCGAAAGTGGTCTAACCACCTCAGCTCAAGGCGTCTCGAAACCCAGAGTTCCGAAGATGTCTCAAGCGAAAGTGGCTGGGCCACCATGGGGCAGGGCATCTCCGAGACCAGGGTTGCGAGGATGTCTCAGGCGAAGGTGGCCAGATCACCTCATGTCAAAGCATGTCGGCCTCCAGATTGCCGACGACGTCTCACGCGGAACCGGCCGGACGCGAACGCGCCGGCGCCCGGAGACGAACGCCGGCCCCGGCATTCTTGCACGTCCCGCACATGCCCCGCACAGGTACGCACAGTATTCGCACAGGCCGAGCTCGCCAGTGGCCGAGCCAGGCCAGCGATTCCGAGATTCCCTGAGCTCGGGCCGTCAAGCCACTTTCGCCTGAGACATGCTCGCAACTCTCACCTCCTCCTCCTCCTCCTCCTCCTCCTCCTCCTCCTCCTCCTCCTCCTCCTCCTCCTCCTTCTCTTCTGGCCGAGCCGAATAGGCGGGCGGGCCAGCCGAGCCGGGGGCGTCCGCCTCCTCGGCCCCCCCTCCTTCCCCCCCCCTCCAACTCCCCCCCCCCGCACCCCTGCTTCTCCGGCCGAGCTGAGAAGGCGCGCGGGAGAGTGTTTTACCAGGAGGGCACGCCACCGCCAGCTCACGAACTGGGCGAAGAACCGCCCCCGCCAGCAGCGGGCGAGTCTAAACGCACAACAAATTCTTTCAGAAGCCCTGGCACGCCCCAGGTTAGCTCTGCGAAGGCCAGGAGGCATTGGAGGCACAGGGGACCCAGACAGCTCCTAGGGCACGAGCGTGCATGTGCATTGGGATGTGCACGCATGTGCGCCCGCGCGCTTCACCGCATGTGCGTGCATGTGCGGGCCCGCGCGGCCTCCCGAAGAGAGGTTGCACAGGCATGTGCGTGCATGTGCCGATGACAGATCTGCGATTCTCGAACACCTCCCGCATGTGGAGGCATGTGCGCGCATGTGCGTCGGAATGTGCGTGCATGTGCGCATGATGGATACATCAAAACACAGCGCACATGCCCCCGCACATGCCCGGGCACGACGTGCACAGTAGGAAGTCCATCCTAGAAGGGCCGCGCAGGCCTGGCACATGACTGGCACATGCCGCGCACATGCGCGCACATGACAGCGCAAAAACGGCCGCACATACACCCACCCAGGGGTATAGATGTGAGTGCGGTGTATTTATCAACGTTGTCGTCATCGTCGCATTTATCACGATCAACTCCTCCCCTTACCCTCCCAGTCGCCTCCAGTACTCAAGGTATCCGTGATTGCGGAAGCTGATCCAGCGGCCGCGTCGGCAGCGTGTCGACTCGAAGGCGCGGGGTCTGGGTAGGGATCGCGGTGGCCGCTGGCCTCCGGATGCCGCGAGTCTGGCGAAGGCGATCGATATCCACTGCGCCGAGCCTTGTCGATCTCCAGCTGGTTCCTCGACTTCCTCATGGCTTCGGCCAGCTCCTGGTCCTCGATCTGCACCTGCACCTGCTCCTGCGGCTCCTTCGACCTCCTCGGGATCTCCGCCAGCTCGGCGGCCTCCTTGGACTCCCTGGCCTTCTGGTCGATCTTCGACTGCTCCTGTGACTGCGTGATGCCCCCCCTCAGCATGCAGCCGCCCCGGGCTTCAATCTCCTTGGTCTGCGCCTCCCGCGCCGAGCGAATCTGTGACAACCTGAACGCCTCTTCCGCCTCCTTCCGAGCCTTCGACTGCTCTAGCGTCGGGCGATCGCTCATGAATGAGGCCGTAGACCTCGGCCGTGTCTTGCCCGAAGCCCCCGTCAAAGATGCTGGGCCCGACGAGCGCCCCGAGCGCACCCGCGATGTCGTCGTCGTCGATCTCGATGCTCTCGCTGTCGTCGTCCTCGCCGTAGGCGTCGCCTGTCGCCTGGGCGGCCTCGCCACCGGCAACCTCGCCGTCGGCGTCGCCTGTCGCGGCCTCGCCACCGGCAACCTCGCCGTCGGCGTCGCCTGTCGCCTCGCCGGCAACCTCGCCGTCGGCGTCAGCAACCTCGCCGTCGGCGTCGCCTGTCGCCTGGGCGGCGTCGCCACCGGCAACCTCGCCGTCGGCGTCGCCTGTCGCGGCCTCGCCACCGGCAACCTCGCCGTCGGCGTCGCCTGTCGCCTGGGCGGCCTCGCCACTGGCAACCGTGATCTTGGGGGAAACGAGCGGCTCCTCGTCTGACTGCACCGCGGCCCTGCTTGCTTGGATTTCGGCCATCCTCTCCTCAGCAGCCCTAGCGCCATGAATGCGCATGCTCTTCGGGGTCGGCTGCTCGGGCTCTCTGGTTCAGCATCCGAACCTGATGGCGGACGCCGACAGGGTGGCGTCCTCAGCTCGTTCTTCATCTCATTCATCGCAAGCGGCGTGTCAGGCAGGGTGGCTGCCTCCGCCACCTGCGTCGACGTCGCTACCGAATCGCCCATGCGACCTGCCAGGAGCTCGTGCTCCTCGGGCTCCACGAGGCCCGCGTAGCTGGAGCCGACGCTCTCACAGGGCCCCTCCTCTGAAGCCATGGCTCGCGAGGGGGGCCTGGCCTTGTGGAACAGCCTGCCCACTGGTGTGTTCCAGTACTTTGCAGGCACCCCCGACCCTCTCTGATGGGCGGAGCCATGTTCTTGAGCAAGAATGGCGAGGGACGACAACAACAGCGAGATCCTGATATCCGCTCCCGAACGCTCGGGCAGCCAAGCCGTTAGGAACCAATTGTGCAGCAAATAAGACACCTGATATATACACTATGTGAAAATATAGGTGCATATATGCGCATGTATGCCCTATATATATGTATATGTATATGTACACATAGATGTAACTATAAATATATGTATGTATATGTATATATAATATGTATATATATACACACACGTATAAACATAGAATGTGAATATACCGTATATATATATATATATATATATATATTCACACACGTATATTATATACGTGTGCGTGTGCGTGTAATTCTATGTATTTGTAAACATACGCACGTACTGATATATGTAAACGATGGTGATGATGATGATCGGTTTGAGCCAAAATCAGCGCCTCAGTTGCTAGGCAAGCGCATCAGTTTTACCTTAACAAACAAAACGCGGATCAGAAGTACACGTCCGATGCCAGAGTAAGTCAAGACGAAAGGCGGATCAGGAAAGCTGATCCGTCCACCCTCTGGGAACTCAATGCTTCGAAGACGCCGAACGCGCGTCGGGGTGCTGGGCGCTCGCTTCACACCTCCCTGGCCGCTCCAACGCAGTGGCTGACAGGGGCTCTTGGGACTCGGGTTTTGCAGCCGCCTGGGCCGAAGATCCTTTTCAAAGATGCTGTCCTGCGTAAGGATCTGCATAAGGAAGTGCAGAGTAGATGCAACGTCGCTTGCACGCTGGACCTCTTTGCCGACAGGCGCGGGCTGTCCGCTCTAGCCTGAGAGTGGCGATGCCCAGAACTGACGGCTTTCGAATGCAACCTCGAGGGTCACGTCGTCTGGGCTCACCCACCACGGGCTCTAACCCAGACGTGCCTGGATTGTTTCAAGTCTGCCCGGAAAGCTCGCCCGCCCCTTAAGATTTTATTGCTTCTGCCAGAGGACGCAGGAGCTCCGCGGTTCCGCGCGGGCGCGCTGTCTTCCTGGCACCGGGTCCGCTCCTGGGATCCCCGCTCGGACATCTTCCGGCGGCTCTCTCCAGAGGGTGAGGTGCGGCGCGGGCCCCGCACGGACCTTCGCTATTCGGTTCTGGCCAGCTGGAAACCAGCCAGGAGAAACCTATGATTGCACTGACTTCGCAGTCGCTGAGCGCAGACTCCAAAAGATCACACGCGTTCACACACACATGCACACACACACGCACGCACACACACACACACACAGACACACACACACACACGCGTCCACACACACACACACACACACACAAACACAAACACACACACACACACAAACACAAACACACACAAAAAAAAACACGCTCGAGCGCGCTTCCACCTCCCCCCCCCCGGCACGCTGGCAAGCCACTCCCTTGCCTTCTCTCTCCTGCCCCCTCCCCGTCTTGCCACGCCCTCGCCTTGGCATCTGGCCCTGACTCGGTGGGGGCCTTTTCAGACGATGACAGAGGACGGGAAAGTAAGGGACTGGAAAAGCACGGAGGAGGGAAGACAGGAAGAAGGGGGGGCAGGCATAGCGGATCTGGGAGGACGCGCGCGCCCCACGCCATTCGGCCCGAGCCCCAAGACCAACCGCGCCGGCCAGCTCGCCCGCGCACATCTCGGCCCCCCACCTTTCCAAGGCATGGCTTCCGATGAACAGGTCAAGACACTGATTGCGGAAGCGATCAAAGCCGAGACGCAGCTGGCGGGCGCAATCTACAATTCCGTCGTGGAAAGGATTACAGAGCAACTCAGCACCGCGACCCTCCCAGGTGGGACCGTGCACGCAGCCGTCGAAGAGTCAGCCAAGCCCGGAGGCGCCGCCCACGCGTTGTTCACCAACGAGTACAACAGGGCGGCTGACGAGGAAAATGCCCTTGGCGGGCCGTCTTGCGGAACCTCACGGTTGCGCAATGGAAAGCGACGTGGGAGGCGCTCACGGTCGACCCTGACAGTGTCGAGGCAGCCAGGGGGGCCATCGAGAAGTCCGGGAACCCCGCAGCTAGCCTGCGGGGGTTGAGCGCGGCACACCCAGAGAACAAGGAGCTCGAGGCCCTAAAGACCCGCGTCGCGATGAAGTACGCGGTTCGTACGAAATGGAAACACTTGTGCCTCCCGGAGCGGGGCGGGCCCAGCGAGAAATTCAGGTGCCACCTTGGAGAGCGAGCCGAAGCCGGCAAGGACCAGAACGTCCGCGCCCTCAGCCACTGCGTCTTGGTGCTCTACCATCTAACGGAGAAGAGGTACACGTCTGCCCTCACCGGCACCCAGGCCAACGCTGCCCAAGCCGAGGCCCAGGGGACGAAGGCCATGGAGCGGGTCTACGACGCCAGCAAGGCTTTCAAAAAACGCACTCCCAAACCAAGTGCGGCCGGGCCTTCGACCACGAGATCCCCCTGAAGGACTTCGGCCTCGACTTGGTGTTCGGGGAGGTTGCGCTCCTGAGCGCGGCTGCCGGCCAGAGCCGCGCGAACGACCTGAAGCGACTCGGCGCCGACTCGCCGCAGTCTGCTTCGAAAGCGCGGCGCCTGGGTGACCCGTCGGGCACAGCCGCGCCCGCAGGCCACAACCAGAGCGGAGCGGCGGGGTCCGACCTCCGCGCCAGCTCCGGGGCGAGGGCTAACCGCTGGTCCAACGTTCCGGCGGCGGGCCCTCAGGCGGACCCGCCCCTGGCAGCTCCGGGGGCGCCGCCAGCCCCTGGTCGCAAGGAGCTGGCGCAACAGATGAAATCCAGCCCTGCCGCTGTCGCGCCGGGAAAGTCCGCGCAGTTTTTCCAGAAGTGGTTCGACGATCGCTTCAGCTTGACACAGGCCGCCCTCCAAGCCAGCCGGGAGGCGTGCAAAAACTGGCTCTACAGCGGCAGAGGCGCTTTGGAGCGCACTTTTAAAGAGTGCCACGACACTTTCAAGAACAAGTGCGCCCTCCCGTGCCCGCGGTGTGTAGCCGCGGGCAGGCTGACGGGGAACGTGCACCATTGGGCGCAGGATTGCAAGTTTAGCTGAGCAGCAAGCCCGCTGCGGCAAGGGGGCCGGGAAAGCAGAACGATACCACATACCACATGTATTGATAACGCAGCTGTAAGTTATGGATGGGTTTCCCGGCCCCCGCGCCCCCCGTCATGGCCGTCTGCCATTAGACGACATTTTCAACTGATTGCCTCGGCAACAACGCGGCGCAGCCAGCAGCGAACCCGCAGCGACAGCCCGGCCAGGAAAACACAGCGCCAGCACAGAAGCATCCATATCCAACGCACGAAACACTGCGGGGAAGTTTAGCGGCCGCGAAACTCCCCCCTGGCGCCGTCTGCAGTTTAGGACTTTTACAGCAGACCCTCGAAGGCGCCGGGCGCTCTCACCGCTACGCAGCAGGCACTCCCGCATTCTCTCGCGGGCCACGGAAAAAAATGACCATCCCTCCCCTGCCCCATTTTTCCCACCTTTTCCCCCCGCCCCCTCCCTCGCCCCCCGCCCGTCTGCTCCATGATGGACGCGTCGCCGGTTGCGCCGCTAAAGCAAGCCCCAAATCGGCGGGGGCATCTTCAGACGGCGGATACGGGGGGGCGCCATTAATAGGGAGGCGGGGCCAGGGGTAGGGGAGAGGAGGCCACGCATGACGGTGGAGAAGAAAGGCTCGTACGCTAAGTGTCCGGCATGGGCGCTCCCACCGCTACGCAGGAGGCTCTCTTGCATACTCTCGCGGGCCGCAGAAAAAAATGCCCATGCCTCCCCTGCCCCTTTTTTCCCTCCCTTTCCCTTCGCCCCCCCCCCCCCCCCCCGCTCGTCTGCTCCATGATGGGCGCATCGCCGGTTGCGCCGCTCAGCGAGCCCCAACTCGGCGGGGGCATCTTCGGACGACAGAGGCGGGAGAGGCGCCATTATAGTGGGGAAGCGGGGTCAGGAGCAGGGGGGAGAAGGCGCCGCAGACGGTGGGGGAGAGAGGCATTCGCACACTAGTGTCTGGCATGGCCGCCCACGGCCGCCCTTGGACATCGCGGCCGGGCCCGGGATGGCGCCCCACCGTCAGATAATTCTAGACAGTTGGGCCCGAAAATTATTATAAACCCGGTCCCAATCAGATTGTGTAGCTCTGAAGCACTGGCCCAGAACGGTTGCCACATTTGCTTCAGGGTTTGCTTTTACCCGTTGCGATTGCAACGGCCCCTCCTAAACATCTGGAATTTGCGCCGGCGCGCCCGCGTCGCGATTGATGACAACCGCGCCAGCCCGCCCAGAAACGATGTGCCCGCGCGCGCGCTGGGGATGAGGTCGAGAACCCCGTCGCTACAGCAAGCCCGCCAGAGCGTGTCAGTTCAATCCCAGTCGTCATCATGGACCTGCCACTCTCCCCGGCTCAAAAATTCCGGCGGATCGGGCCATCTTTTCTGTGCAAAGATGATTTCGTCGCAGACGCTGCCGCCGGGGCCGGCCGCGGCGTTCAAGAGGAGAGAGGAGAGAGTGGTAACGGCACCCAGCGCGGCCGCCCGCGCCTCAACGGGACCGCCTGGCGCGGACGCAAGGCGCCCAGGGGAGCTGGGCTCGTCGGCTTCGCCCTCTTCTGACCCTCTCGGGAGCGCCCAGCAAGCCAACGGCAACGCCAGTGAGCGGGCCCAGGCAGGCGCTGCACAACTTGCATCGCAAACTTCGGGAGGTACCCGGGTCACCGTGCAACGCGCCGGGGCCTTGGGGGGCCATCCGGCTAAGAATGTCTCCGCCCAGCGCGCAACGCGCGTCGGGCGCGCACCCAGCACTCTGGCCGGGCCCCCCCAAATCGGGGCCCGACCGGCCGGGCCCCCAGCATCTGGTTGGCCTCGAAGTGGTTCTGAACACCCCGGCGGCCACAGACACGACTGCCGACCAACGGGCGTTCCAAGCCAGAGCATCTGCCACAGTGAATTCCTGCGTCCGCGCGGCGTGGGAAGAGTCCACGCACGCGCGCTACGATGCTGCGCTTCGCTCTGTGGCCAACCACGCAGAGTCGGCATCTGGTCTGTCATTGCTGCCCATGCGATTCAGACACAAAGCTGATGTGTCCATTCGCTTCCTTGGACGGCAAACCGCGGGGCACAATCTCCACGGCCCGCGCAGCAGTGCGAGCATGGCGCGAAGAACGGGGCCTTGTAGACCCGTTTGATTTCGCGTGGACCGACGGGGCCGCACGTTTTTGGAAGGGCCTCAAAAAACGAGCAAACCACACTTTGTCACGGGCCAAAGAGCCGCTGCCTTTAACACAGCTCCTGCACTACGTGCGGGCGTGCCGCGGCGTCAACTCCCCCGCGGGCGTCCGGGGCGCAGCTGCTGCGGCATGTTGCTTCTTCGGCGCGCGACGGTCCGCCGAGATGCGATTCCCGGCGGCGGAGGATCTTGCGATCGAGACCACGCACGCCGTAGCATTCATCAGGAAGCAAAAGAATGATCCACTAGGAGCAAGGATGCGTTGCATCACTCCATGCTTTCCGCACCTCGGAGGCTCTTGCCCCGTGCAACTGTCGCGGGACTGGGTCGCCGCCCGCGCGAAGCTGTGGCCGCATCACGCCAGTGGCCCATTGTTTTCCGTCGCGCACAAGGCAGCGCCATCGGCCATGTCCGCCGACACAACGCGCAAAACCTTGTCATCAGTGTTTCCCCGGTGCTCAACGGGCACCCACTCGCTGCGAAAAGGCGGGGCCCATTGGTGGAAAGCAAATGCCCAGGTCCCAGACGAGATAATTCAAGCTCAATGCGGGTGGTCGAGCCCCGAGACCATGCGCTCTGTATGCACCCGCTTCAACGAGCAGGAACGTCTCCGAACGTTTGCATAAGCAGCTGCGTCCATCAAACCGGACACCACCCAAGCCTCCAAGCCTCCCGGCTGCGCGCCGGCCCTGTCATCCGAGCGGGGCCAGTCGGCGCCCGGGCCCATGCCTCAATGGAGACGCCTCGCTCACTCATTGCGAGCGCCACTTGCCTCACTGGGGGTTGGCTGGGCTGCAAAACGGCGCCCCGCCAGCAGGCCTGCAATTCCCCCTTGGCGCTCCCTTTGCGGCATGGTTTTGCCGACCCCCTACGGAAAAAGAGAGGCGTCATCCCTGCCATCGCCATGCTCTCGCTACTCCCTGCTCCCGTGTATTTCTCCCCTCTTGCGTCGTCGTGGCCTCTCCCGCTTCTGCCTCATCCTCGCCTTTCCCTCCCCCTCCTCGGGGCGGGGCGCGGGAGGGGTGGCCGGGCAGGACAGGTAGGGCGCCCGTCGCCCGAAGACGACTTTCTGAGGACGCTTGCTTTCGGGAAAAGGGGCTTCGGGGGTGGGCGCAAGGAAGACCCCAGCTGCTCCTCGTCGGTCGACTGCTGGACCCGCTCGAACGGCTCGCCGGCGCAGGCGCCGCGGCAACTCCGCGGTCGGGGCGTTCGCCGCCCCCGCGTAGCCGATGACGCAACAGCATTTCGGGGGGTGCGCACCCCTACACCAGGGTCGCAGAAGGGGGTCCGAGGGGGAAACTCTCACACCCGCCCGCCCGTGTCCCAGACCGCCAATTGCAATCCACCTCCCCTCGGGGGGGGGGCTGGCGGGGCTGCAAAACGGCGCCCCGCCAGCAGGCCTGCAATTCCCCCGGGCGCTCCCTTTGCGGCATGGTTTTGCCGACCCCCTACGGAAAAAGAGAGGCGTCATCCCTGCCATCACCATGCTCTCGCTACTCCCTGCTCCCGTCTATTTCTCCCCTCTTGCGTCGTCGTGGCCTCTCCCGCTTCTGCCTCATCCTCGCCTTTCCCTCCCCCTCCTCGGGGCGGGACACGGGAGGGGTGGCCGGGCAGGACAGGTAGGGCGCCCGTTGTCCGAAGACGACTTTCTGAGGACGCTTGCCTTCGGGAAAAAGGGGCTTCGGGGGTGGGCGCAAGGAGCGCCCCAGCTGCTCCTCGTCGGTCGACTGCTGGATCCGCTCGAACGGCTCGCTGGCGCAGGCGCCGCGGCAACTCCGCGGTCGGGGCGTTCGCCGCCCCCGCGTAGCCGATGACACAACAGTATTTCGGGGGGCGCGCACCCCTACACCAGGGTCGCAGAAGGGGGTCCGAGGGGGAAACTCTTACACCCGCCCGCCCGTGTCCCAGACCGCCAATTGCAATCCACCTCCCCTCGGGGGGGGTTGGCGGGGCTGCAAAACGGCGCCCCGCCAGCAGGCCTGCCAATCCCCCTGGCGCCCCCTTTGCGGCATGGTTTTGCCGACCTCCTACGGAAAAAGAGAAGCGTCATCCCTGCCATCGCCATGCTCTCGCTACTCCCTGCTCCCGTCTATTTCTCCCCTCTTGCGTCGTCGTGGCCTCTCCCGCTTCTGCCTCGTCCTCGCCTTTCCCTCCCTCTCTCCTCGGGGCGGGGCGCGGGAGGGGTGGCCGGGCAGGATAGGTAGGGCGCCCGTTGCCCGAAGACGACTTTCTGAGGACGCTTGCTTTCGGGAAAAAGGGGCTTCGGGGGTGGGCGCAAGGAACGCCCCAGCTGCTCCTCGTCGGTCGACTGCTGGATCCGCTCGAACGGCTCGCTGGCGCAGGCGCCGCGGAAACTCCGCGGTCGGGGCGTTCGCCGCCCCCGCGTAGCCGATGACGCAACAGTATTTCGGTGGGTGCGCGCCCCTACACCAGGGTCGCAGAAGGGGGTCCGAGGGGGAAACTCTTACAACCGCCCGCCCGTGTCCCAGACCGCCAATTGCAATCCACCTCCCCTTCGGGGGGGGGTTGGCGGGGCTGCAAAACGGCGCCCCGCCAGCAGGCCAGCAATTCCCCATGGCGCCCCCTTTGCGGCATGGTTTTGCCGACCCCCTACGGAAAAAGAGGCGTCATCCCTGCCATCACCATGCTCTCGCTACTCCCTGCTCCCGTGTATTTCTCCCCTCTTGCGTCGTCGTGGCCTCTCCCGCTTCTGCCTCATCCTCGCCTTTCCCTCCCTCTCCTCGGGGCGGGGCACGGGAGGGGTGGCCGGGCAGGACAGGCGGGGCGCCCGTTGCCCGAAGACGACTTTCTGAGGACGCTGGCTTTCGGGAAAAGGGGCTTCGGGGGTGGGCGCAAGGAACACCCCAGCTGCTCCTCGTCGGTCGACTGCTGGATCCGCTCGAACGGCTCGCTGGCGCAGGCGCCGCGGCAACTCCGCGGTCGGGGCGTTCGCCGCCCCCGCGTAGCCGATGACGCAACAGTATTTCGGTGGGTGCGCGCCCCTACACCAGGGTCGCAGAAGGGGGTCCGAGGGGGAAACTCTTACAACCGCCCGCCCGTGTCCCAGACCGCCAATTGCAATCCACCTCCCCTTCGGGGGGGGGCTGGCGGGGCTGCAAAACGGCGCCCCGCCAGCGGGCCTGCAATTCCCCCTGGCGCTCCCTTTGCGGCATGGTTTTGCCGACCCCCTACGGAAAAAGAGAGGCGTCATCCCTGCCATCACCATGCTCTCGCTACTCCCTGCTCCCGTCGATTTCTCCCCTCTTGCGTCGTCGTGGCCTCTCCCGCTTCTGCCTCATCCTCGCCTTTCCCTCCCTCTCCTCGGGGCGGGACACGGGAGGGGTGGCCGGGCAGGACAGGTGGGGCGCCCGTTGCCCAGGGTCGCAGAAGGGGGTCCGCGGGGGGAACTCTTACACCCGCCCGCCCGTGTCCCAGACCGCCAATTGCAATCCACCCCCCCTCGGGGGGGCTGGCGGGGCTGCAAAGCGGCGCCCCGCCAGCAGGCCTGCAATTCCCCCGGGCGCCCCCTTTGCGGCATGGTTTTGCCGACCCCCTACGGAAAAAGAGAGGCGTCATCCCTGCCATCACCATGCTCTCGCTACTCCCTGCTCCCGTCGATTTCTCCCCTCTTGCGTCGTCGTGGCCTCTCCCGCTTCTGCCTCATCCTCGCCTTTCCCTCCCTCTCCTCGGGGCGGGGCACGCGGGGGGTGGCCGGGCAGGACAGGTAGGGCGCCCGTTGCACGAAGACGACTTTCTGAGGACGCTTGCTTTCGGGAAAAGGGGCTTCGGGGGTGGGCGCAAGGAACGCCCCAGCTGCTCCTCGTCGGTCGACTGCTGGATCCGCTCGAACGGCTCGCTGGCGCAGGCGCCGCGGCAACTCCGCGGTCGGGGCGTTCGCCGCCCCCGCGTAGCCGATGGCGCAACAGTATTTCGGGGGGTGCGCACCCCTACACCAGGGTCGCAGAAGGGGGTCCGAGGGGGAAACTCTTGCACCTGCCCGCCCGTGTCCCAGACCGCAAATTGCAATCCACCTCCCCTCGGGGGGGGGCTGGCGGGGCTGCAAAACGGCGCCCCGCCAGCGGGCCTGCAATTCCCCCTGGCGCTCCCTTTGCGGCATGGTTTTGCCGACCCCCTACGGAAAAAGAGAGGCGTCATCCCTGCCATCACCATGCTCTCGCTACTCCCTGCTCCCGTCTATTTCTCCCCTCTTGCGTCGTCGTGGCCTCTCCCGCTTCTGCCTCATCCTCGCCTGTCCCTCCCTCTCCTCGGGGCGGGGCACGGGAGGGGTGGCCGGGCAGGACAGGCAGGGCGCCCGTTGCCCGAAGACGACTTGGGGCTTCGGGGGTGGGCGCAAGGAACGCCCCAGCTGCTGCTCGTCGGTCGACTGCTGGATCCGCTCGAACGGCTCGCTGGCGCAGGCGCCGCGGCAACTCCGCGGTCGGGGCGTTCGCCGCCCCCGCGTAGCCGATGACGCAACAGTATTTCGGGGGGCGCGCACCCCTACACCAGGGTCGCAGAAGGGGGTCCGAGGGGGGAACTCTTACACCCGCCCGCCCGTGTCCCAGACCGCCAATTGCAATCCACCTCCCCTCGGGGGGGGGCTGGCGGGGCTGCAAAACGGCGCCCCGCCAGCAGGCCTGCAATTCCCTCTGGCGCTCCCTTTGCGGCATGGTTTTGCCGACCCCCTACGGAAAAAGAGAGGCGTCATCCCTGCCATCACCGTGCTCTCGCTACTCCCTGCCCCCGTCTATTTCTCCCCTCTTGCGTCGTCGTGGCCTCTCCCGCTTCTGCCTCATCCTCGCCTTTCCCTCCCTCTCCTCGGGGCGGGACACGGGAGGGGTGGCCGGGCCGGGCAGGTAGGGCGCCCGTTGCCCGAAGACGACTTTCTGAGGACGCTTGCTTTCGGGAAAAGGGGCTTCGGGGGTGGGCGCAAGGAACGCCCCAGCTGCTCCTCGTCGGTCGACTGCTGGATCCGCTCGAACGGCTCGCTGGCGCAGGCGCCGTGGCAACTCCGCGGTCGGGGCGTTCGCCGCCCCCGCGTAGCCGATGACACAACAGTATTTCGGGGGGTGCGCACCCCTACACCAGGGTCGCAGAAAGGGGGTCCGAGGGGGAAACTCTTACGCCCGCCCGCCCGTGTCCCAGACCGCCAATTGCAATCCACCTCCCCTCGGGGGGGGTTGGCGGGGCTGCAAAACGGCGCCCCGCCAGCAGGCCCGCAATTCCCCCTGGCGCTCCCTTTGCGGCATGGTTTTGCCGACCCCCTACGGAAAAAAAGAGAGGCGTCATCCCTGCCATCACCGTGCTCTCGCTGCTCCCTGCTCCCGTCGATTTCTCCCCTCTTGCGTCGTCGTGGCCTCTCCCGCTTCTGCCTCATCCTCGCCTTTCCCCCCCTCTCCTCGGGGCGGGGCACGGGAGGGGTGGCCGGGCAGGGCAGGTAGGGCGCCCGTTGCCCGAAGACGACTTTCTGAGGACGCTTGCTTTCGGGAAAAGGGGCTTCGGGGGTGGGCGCAAGGAGCGCCCCAGCTGCTGCTCGTCGGTCGACTGCTGGATCCGCTCGAACGGCTCGCTGCCCAGAGGTCCTTGTCGGTCTCAGCTAGCAAGTCAAGTGCTGTCTTGGCCTTGAGTGTAACAGCACAACACTTGAGGTTCTGTTTAAGCAGTGAAGTCCTATGTAAGCCGCGAAGTGTTATATAACATGTCATATCATATACATACAACACACATACACATATATGTGTGACATGATTGGTGTATATATAGATGTAACGTTTACGCACCTAGAACATGTCATATTTTCATATGTATGATATATGCATTATGTAATTGTGTGTGCTGTGCATGTACAATGTACGTCGTTGCCAATTGTGCATGTTCGTATGTTGTACGACAACACGTTCAAATTTTAACCATGCACAGTGCGTGCACACATATATGCAAACACGATTGTGCAATGATCCTTTTTCTGTTTCAAGTCGGTGCAACTCAATTGGGTGATTTCGTACTTCACAGCCAATGGTGATATATTCATTGGCTTGGAGCACGCTCGGCTTAGAAACCGAAGCGTTCAAGCAAGTCGGCGCAATGCTGTGCTATCAACGTGTTGATGCACAACATGCGGTCTCTAATTATGATATTTAAACAATTATGCCCTCCACCACCCCCATTGAAACGCGCATTTCGCAAGGTTGCGCGGCGAAAAGGCGAGGGCGCCATTCCTGACGGAAACGGGGCCGCCATCCAGCTCTTACAAGACATCCAGGACGATAGTCGGCTTTATGGCGGGAGCCCCGTTTTGAAAACGATGCGTTCCCCATCCGTGCGCCCGCCCTGCACGTTGCACGCGCGCGCGCGCCGTGCCATCCGCGCCCGCCGCGGGTGCACGACGACACCAACGAGGCGGCCGAGGACCGCCTGCCCCGCGAGGGAGGGGGAGGAAAGGCAGGAGAGGCAGGAGAGAGAAGGGAGGGTGTAGGGGGCAGCGGGAGGGAGGAGCGGGAGGGAGGGCGTAGAGGGGGCAGCGGGGCCGGGAAGGAAGGAGGCCAGGGGGGCGGACAGGAGCGGGCGGCCCATCAAGGGAGGTCTCCAAAAAAATCAAAAAGGCATTTGGGGCGGTCCGAAACACGAAAGAAAAAACACAGCCCACTAGGGCTCGTCAGGGGGCCCACCAAAGCCCGACAGAGGCCATGTAAGGCCGCGAAACGGTCCCTTCAGGGCCCCATAACCCCCCGCTGATGGACCGCCCGATCCTGTAGGCGGCGTGCGCAATTTAATCGTTCCCCGAGCTGCGGACTCGCTCTTGGGTCAGCGGGGCCCTCTTCCTTCTCCTCCTCCTCCTCCTCCACGTCCTCCTCCACGTCCTCCTCCTCCTCCTCCTCCTCATCCCCCTCCTCCTCATCATCCTCCTCCTCCTCCTCTCTCCCACTTCTCTATCCTACTACTCGCCCTCCTACTCGTCATCCCTCCTCCTCCTCATCACCCTCATCATCCTCATCATCATGCTCCTCAGCATCATCATCCTCATCATCATCCTCATCATTATCGCCATCATCATCATCCTCATCATCATCATCACCGTCATCTTCATCATCATCCTCATCATCATGATCACCCTCATCACCATCGTCCTCATCACTCTCATTGTCATCATACTCCTCCTATCTCTTCATCCTCCTCATCATCATCCTCTACGGGAGCTCTCACGCCGTCGCATCGCCCGACTCCCTGTCCGACATGGCCCTGTCGTTGTCCTCATCCTCGATCGCCCTCAGATCCCAAACCACTTCGTCCTGGGGTGTATTTCTCTCTCCTCCGCCTCCCCCTCCTTCCCTCCACTCCGTTTCCCCACTCCTCGATTTGCCAACTTCCCTATTCGTTACCCTCGCCCATGTCCTCAGAGAGGAGCGGCGAGTGTCGCGCGGCCAGTTCACGGTGGAAAGCTTCGATCGTGCGAACCCTGGCTCCGAGAACGTTCGAGCGAAGCCAAACCGTGTAAGGGTCATCAGACAGCGGGTACCGCAGTAAAGCAGACAGGTGCGGACGAAACAGCAGCTCCAGTTCCTGTCGGACACTCCCGTCGTCGTCGTCGTCGTCGTCGTCGTCGTCGTCGCCGTTCCTCCTATCCTCGTCCCATCGCTTCATCGTCGGGTCCAGATCATATAGCGACCGTCTAATGAAGCCGCCTTGCATGCCCCACCAGGTCGCGCACCAGTCGTCGTAAGCCGAGAACTCTATCCATATGCGCGCTGCTGGATGGGGGTCGGGAATGAGCAGCTCTGGATGGGGATCGGCGGGGGCAACCGAAAAAGACATTGCTTCATTGCTTGACCCGTGGCGGTCCCGAAGGAGGAGGAGGAGGAGGAGGAGGAGGAGGAGGAGGAGGAGGAGGAGGAGGAGGAGAGAGGCGGAGGAGGAGCAGGAGGGCGAGTCGCCCACGCGAGGTGGGCATTAGGGCTACGAGAGGGCAGATTGCCCAGCCAACTCCTGGGCGGCGGGGACACAGAGGCCACTCCCACCGCCCAGGAGCGCGGCTGGGCCTTTTCCACCTTCCCGCAACCTCACAATATTAACGGTTTAGCCGCTCGCCCTGGAAAGAATTCAGCCCCCGCAGATTTCGGTCGGTGGGAGGGGCCCTCCGAAAGCCCCAAGACAAGACTGATCCAAGAGGGCCCCGAGGCGGCTCCGAGAAGCCCCCGAGAGGGCCCCGTGCCCAGGGACGTTGTAAGACCGTTCGGCCACCTCACTCTGACCTGGATGAGGTAATCCGCCTCCGCCTCCTCAACCTTCGTCATCCTCCTCCGCCTCCTCCTCCGCCTCCTCATCCTCCGATGGCTAGCGTAGCGCAGCGTGTGCTTTGCCGTGTGTTTTGAAACGCCGCCCGATCCAAAGATATGTCCATGGCGTGTCTTTCACACACCGCGCGCCGCAAGGATCTCCCGTGCACGAGCGTGGCCGGGAGCGTGGCTGATATCGAATTCTGTCAGGACTGCTGGAGCCTTGCACCTCTCTGCCTATACCTCCCTGCCCAGTATACCTCTCTGCCTTTACGTCCCTGCCTATACCTCCCAGCCTCCCCCGCCTCAAAATCTCACTGGGGCCGATGGCCGAGGAGCTCCTCGGCAAGTGCTGACATGCATCTGCCGAACTCCGTGGGGTACGCGCTCGTGAGGGTGAGGCCTTTGGTGCCTCTGACATAACCTTTGGTCTTAGACGAAGGTTCGACCCTTTTCCAAGCCTTCCCGCCGCCCTTGCAGCAGCCTTTCACCACAGTGCGACGCAAGTGAGACTTTGCAAGACTCAGCGGGGCGTTTGTCCAAATGATGACAGGTTTGGGGTTAGGCTGAGCCCTGCCATGCCCCCGAAAAGCTCCGAGCCAAGTGCAGAAACGAGACTGCTTCACGAGGGACTCTAATTGGACGAATGCTGGCATGAGGGGCATCAGGCTGTTCCTCGGTTGCTCGATCGAATAAAAAACCTGCATCAAATGGAGGTGGAAAGCGATGCAAGATACAAGCAGAACAAAAAAGTTCCCGCGCCTCACAAACTCCTGAGAAGTGTCCCCGATCATCCGCCACCTCGCGGGAATGCGCGGCACCCTTGCCATGAGGGCGGCGGTCAGAGGACGGTGGCGGTAGGGCGGCGCCGGGAGGAGGGAGGTGGAGCAAAGAGGATCACGGAAGAGGGGGATGGAGGAGGGGGCCTTGCTCATCCCCCCCCTTTTCCCCATCCCCCACCCCTGTCACACGCGCAGAGCGGTGGCCCCATCGGCATGCGACTGGGCAAGGTGGGATGACAGAAGGAGGCTGCCGCTCAATGGGGGCGACGGGCTGATGCAGGCGGCAGCCCGTGGAGGTCGTCTTTCCTCCTGCCACTCGTCCCCCTGCTCATCCATATGAACGAGCTGCACTCTGGCCCGAAATGGGCCATCCCCCCAGGCTTTATCTGGAAGCATAGGGACACGCCGTACAACAGGCCTGGCAGGGTCATCAAGTTCTCGTCGGGGTCGTCCCGAATGTCGAACGAGGCAGCCTTGTAGCCCCTCTTCCTGACGGCCTTGCCGGGAGCGTCGGCGCCCGAAAACATGTGCACAAAGTCCAGCTCGCGCGCCAGCATGCCTGCGGTGGCTAGGGCGCCCCACGGCCCCCCGTCTCCCCCCCGCTCTGAGGGTTCAAATCACTCTGCCTCCGCCCTCCCCCCTTCCCCCAGGAGGGCGACGGGGGCGACCGCATCGGGATGGAGGCGGCCCTGCAGCCCGCCCCGCACGCTTGGTTTTACACCACTTGGGGCACGCACGAGCGCCCAGAGTTGGTCCAAGCACAGGGCTTTCCCTCCTCGACCCCAGGATCGTGGAGGAATGCGCCCATAGCATGAACCAACTCTGCGCACATTGCGTGTCCGAAGTTGGGGAGGGATGGGGAAGGGCGGAGAGGGCGGGGTACGCGGCAGAGAAGGAGGGGCACTGGGATAAACGGGAAAGAGGGTAAGAAAAGGAGGGTGGGGATACATGAGGACGATAAGACCGACGGCGTGCCAGCCGTGCCTGCCGTGCCTCCTGGCCGTCCCTGTCCTCGTCCTCCTCCTCTTCCTCCTCCTTCCTTCTCCCTCCTCCTTCTCCCTCCTCCTTACCCCCTCCTATACCTACTTCTCTCTCCTCCCTCTCCCTCCTCCCTCCTCCCTCCAACCACCCCCCATTTCCTCTTCTTCACCATCCCTGCCTACCCCGCCTCTCATTTCTGCCGTATGGGTTACCAGACCTCCTCCTCTGGTCGAGGACATCCAGAGTGAACGTCAGCATCTCGAACTGGGAATTGCCCTTGAAGTCGCGGGCGATGTCGTGCGCCCACTGCGGCACGGTCGAACCGCGCAAGGGCACGGCCGCGAACAGGAGCCACGCCAGGATGCCGACCATTCCGCTAGAGGACTGATGAGTGCACGCCAGTATGTAGGATCTCTTGCAGGTCAAGACGTGTCCACAAGCCCGTCTCGAAGGCGCGGGGTCGAGCGTGCGTGGCTGCGGCGAGGCGGCTCAGGAGGGCATTCAGGGTCTCATCCCTCCAAGTGGCGTATCTTCGGGGGTGTCCCGCGATGGGGATCCTCAATGGCGCGTGCAATTCCTCCGAAAGCGACCTGGGCTGGTCTGCGAGCACCCCGCATCCAACCCCTGAAGGGGGAAGGGGCGTGGGGGACAGGAGGGCGAGGGGGAGGGGGAAAGGGCTTCGTGGCCGTCTTGGGGCCGTGTTGGAGGGCCCCAGGAAGGACTCAGGAGGGGCTTTGTGGCCGTGTTGGAGGGGCTTTGTGGCCGTCTTGGGGCCGTGTTGGAGGAGGAGGAGGAGGAGGGCCCTGAATTCAAATCTCGGTCCCCACGTTGGGGCACACTTCTGAAGGTGTCGCTGTCGCCGCTCCCTCCCGAAGCCCTAGGGGCCCTCCCAGCCTTCTTGGAGCTTTCTGGGGGGCCCTCCTGGAGCAAGAGAGCTTCGAAAGGCCTTCGGGAGGGGCCCAACAGGGCCCCGCGACGGCCCCAAGAGGGCCCAAGACAGCCCCCAGAGGGTCCAAGAGGGCCCCAAAAAACACAAAAAAAAACACAAGAAGGGTTCCATATCAAGACCCCTCTTGTGCTTTTTGTGCTTTTTTGGGAGGCTCTTGTGCCCCCCATCTGGGGCCCCCCTGGGGCGCCCTCCCACCTTGTCTTGACCCCATTTTGATGCTCCAAGAGGGCCCCAGAGGTCTCCAGGAGGGCCAACGGCTCCCCCGACCCCGAGTTGCCGGCACGGCCAACTTCTCCCCCCGCCCCCTTCCCCAAAGAGGTCGGGGTCGGCTTTGCAGCGGAATTGTACTCCTGATTGTCAAGTGCCAGACGAGGTGGTGTTTGGGCATCTCTCGGATTCCAGCCGCCTCCAGCAAGCTCAAGTGTTTGAGAACCATATCCTCCAACGTTTTGCACTCGCGGGGGTCAGGGTCACGGTCCAGGTCGCATAGATAATTGTCCCATTCTAATAACGCAACTCCACATTGCAATAATTCTCGACCCTTGTATATATGCCCCCAGTGTTTAGGAAGGCCTTCTGTGCAAACCCATTTGAACAGTGATTTCGTTTCCCCTGCTTTGATTTTGATTCTGGGGGCCTTCTTCGATCCGAACATTGGGCCTGTAACGCCATCGAGTTCGCACACATCGTTGCCGAGCCTCTTTTCGCGATCGTACCAAGCAGACAGCTCCAGAGAAACCCTCTGGAACGCGACTGACTGGCGCACGCTCTCCTCACCAGCGTTCCCGTTGTAATGTGTCGAGCCTGTG
Source organism: Prorocentrum cordatum (assembly GCA_963575745.1). Taxonomy (NCBI): domain Eukaryota; class Dinophyceae; order Prorocentrales; family Prorocentraceae; genus Prorocentrum; species Prorocentrum cordatum. The sequence goes on from CAUYUJ010002969.1 coordinate 496,760, forward strand.
AGGCGCCACAAGAACGCCAGAACTACGAAGCCCATGACCCCAAGCGGCACTGTGTGCATGTAATCTGGCATGTAGCAACCCTTAAGCGATATCCCCAAATCAGACCTGAGAAATGGGCATCTGCGGGTGCACAACGTCTGGTCTTTCCTGCGCCACAACACTAATCTGATTGGGGGGGAAAGATTCGCATACTTAGCCACGTCTCTCAAACCATCTTGGGCAACCAGTAAATCCCCAACACGTAAATGTGCGCTATGTTCGTTTAGAGGCCAAACGCTACCGCCAAGTGTCAAGCCGTACCCATCCTTCTCACGTTTATCGAAGTGTAGTTTTCCATCTCGGATGAACGTTTGTAGCTCGGCATTGTTGCGGATATGCACGACCTTCTCTGCTTGTTTGCACGCCGCCTCGTGAGGGCCCTCCCCCCCGTGACAGGCGTGGTCGAGCCAGGGTACATCTGGTGCCCGAAGCATGCTGGGCGCCGCTGGTTTGCTCTGCTACCCTCCCCCTCCCCGTGCCGGCAGCCCCCCGTTCCCTCCTCCTCCTTCCTCCTCCTTATCCTCCTCCTCCCTGTGCTCGGCAGCCCCCAGTTCCCCACTTCCCCCTCTCTTCTCGTCGCTTCCCCTTCCCCCCGCCCGCGCGCGGCCAGACGTCGGGGGAGGCAGAGTGGGGCTGCTGGGCCAGGGGGCAAAGTGGACAGAAGTTGGGCAATCGAGCGAGTAGCATGGCATAATGAGGGGAGGCGGGGGAGATGAGGTGATCTACAAACGATCACAACGGAGAAAAAACAGGTTCCTGAATTTATACATAGTCGACCGTCTGCACGTACATAATGGACATGGGTGGCGGTTTGATGACCACGTTGGAACGCACGCCAATTTGCATAAACCTTCCCAATCGCACATCAACTGCACGAGAGCCCCACGGAATCCCAGCGCCTGGCCCGCCGTGCGGGCGCGCTGCGGGTCCTTATCCACAGGGTACGGTGCGCCCATGTCATCAACGGCAGGGTATTTCCCGACGGCTAGCGCCTCCAGGCTCCACGACAGAAAGGTACTTATAGCATGGAAGCTGCAGTGCCCCCTGCAGCCGCACTTGCAAGCGAATTGCTTGCGGAAGATGACGCCAGGGTGCCGCCTCTGTGTCACGAGATTGACGATGCTGCATGTGAAGATATTGCGCTGGCGGCCGCTGCTGGACGTGCCGCCATACCGAGCTGCGTCAAAGAAGAGCCCAAGAGGGATGACCAATTCACTTGGGCCGGCCTCCTGTGTCACTTTGTGTTCGGTATATGAACTAGGCCATGGCTCGTCTCGGAGGCGAGCCCGCACTCTCCTCAAGGTGTCATCGCTGTCCAACTCCCGTTTCAATGTTTCGTGAAACGGCCTCACCTCTAGTTTCAAGTCCCCACGCAACTTCGATCTGGGCAGATGCCCTGGCACCGACAACACGTATGGAGGGATCTCCGCCATTCCAGATTTCTCAACCATTCTCGCGACTTTGCGTTGAAAGTGGCCTGTTGGGGACTCTGGTGCTAAGCCCCATTCTCTAAGAGGACCTCGGGCCCCTGCCTTCGCAGCTAGATAGCATGTGGATAGAAACGCTTTGGCAGTTTGCTGACCAGAACAATACAACCGCTGCTGATCTGCTAGTAATCTATGCCCAGCCTCCTTCGGGGATGGACAGACCTCCCTTTAGTAAAACGTGGTTTAGTGAATACGACTTCGGGCCCAAACCTGGCGGGCGCAAGCCTGGAAAATAACGGCCACGGCGCCCTCTCGAAAACCGAAAACGGACAATTCACTAATCGACGTGTCACTGTTGGGGGTTCTGTCCACCCCCGACTCCTCCTGCTCCTCGGGGTCCGCAGCCGGCACGGGTGGCGGCGCTGGCGGCGGCGGCAACTCGGCGTCGGGCACCCGTCTTCGACGCCGTGACCTGTCGCCGTCGCCTCCATGGGTTTCCTCTCTCTTGCGTTTGGGAGCCATTGCAATGTGACAGCCGCCATTGCTCGACCGAAAGACACGCTACGGTGAGAAGCGGTGCCGAGAGGGCCTTGGGGGGGCCCAAGCGGGCCCAAGATATGGCCCCAGGTGGTGCCGAGGGGGCCCCTGGAGGGGCCCAGCAGCAGAAAAATATGCTTTCCAACAAATGTCCCGAGGGGCCCGTTTGGGGCACTTTTTTCGGGCACCGTTTGTGGCGCAGAAAAACACCGAGCGGGCCCGAGAAATTGCCCCAGGCCTGAAGGATGAAGCAGGAAGGCAGGGAGAAGAGGGGGCAGGGACGACGACAAGGCCAGGCAGGAAAAGTAGGCCAAGCGCGGGCGCAAGCAAGGGGTCGGTCTCTTTCGGCTCTGCCCTCTAGGGGCCGTCTCGGGGCCATGTTGGGCCCCTCCCGAGGACCTATTGGAGCTCTCTTGGTCCAGGAGGGCACCCAGGAAGCTCCAAGAAGGCCCCGAGGAAGTTCCAAGGGGGCGCCGAGAATGCCCCGATTGGCGCCCCTGCGGGGCTTTGAACAAATCAGTTTTCAGAAAACTATTGTTTGTTCAAAGCCGAAGAGGCCTGACGGGGCCGTCCTTGGAGCCGTCCTCTCGCCCTCCTGCCCCCCCTCCCGCCGTTGCCTCCCGCCCCTGCCGCCCTTTGCGAGCCCGATCGTCGCCGCGCCCCTCTGGCGCCCGCCCCCGAGGTACTGCGACCACGACGGTGGCCGCCGAGGCTCGCCGAAGCAGAGGGCGGGTCAAGGATGATTGCAGACAGGGGGGGGGGGGGCGCGCGCCAGCTTGTGAGAATCGCCTCCATGGCCTGCGAATCGAGCCGAGTCCAACCGCGCGACAAACATTCTGGGCCAAATTGGGGGCGAAGTGTGCCACTGCCCTCACGTTTCCCCCCTCGGCAGCGCCTCCGTCGACCTGTTAGCCAAGCCCGAGCCGAAGTGGTTTGGGGTGTGTCGATATGTGTCGATGGCGTGTCGATGGAACTTCGTGTTTTCTATATATATATATACGCTGGTGGCGATGGGTGGCGATAGGGTGTGTCGTTAGGGTGTCGTTACGGAGGCCCCCCAGGAACCTTAGAAAAACGCCGCGTGCGCTGACTCGACGCGTGCAGATCTGACTCGGCATTGATTTTTTCAGGGAAGGGAGAGCAAGCACGAATCTCGGATGGCTTGTACTCTCGGCGTCGCTATCCCCAGCGATGCTAGTTGCTGCTGGATCCTGCGGCAGGGGCTGCACTCTGATCCCTGGAGTGTTGAAAGCGGGCACGGTGCTCCCAGGGCCGCCACAAATACACTGGCGTGGCTGCTAGCACCCTGCCAGCAGGCCATCCCCCCTCCCCCATCTCCCCATATCCTATCCTATCTCCCTCATCACCCCCACGAGCGTATTATGGCAGTGCGCCGATGCTGCACACGTGCGCGCGCCCCTTCAAACTGAAAACGCGCTCGTGCACGCACGAACTACTTCCGCCCTTTGCGCTTCTTCTTGCGCGGCCCCTCCCCCGCGCACACGGAGCCCGTGCCCTTCGTGCGCTTGCCCTTGGTGCCAATGCCCTTCTCCCCATCCCGCTTCGCGGTCTTGCCCGTCGAGCGCCCTGTTTGCCTCTCGCTCGTCTCCAGCTGGGCCTTCGTCTCGCTGACCAGATCGTCGATGGATGTCTGAAGAGCGCGGGGGGGGGAGGCACTCCTCCTCCTCCTCCTCCTCCTCCTCCTCATCATCATCATCCTCATCCTCATCCTCATCCTCATCCTCATCCTCGTCCTCCTCATCTTGGAGCCCACGTATGGGCCTCCTGGCAATTAAAAAAACCTACTCCTCATCCTCATCCTCATCCACATCCTCATCCTCACCCCCTTTCTCTCTCCTCCTTTTGCTGTGTTGCATTTCGTCTGCTTCCTCCTCCCTCCTCCCTCCGCCTCGCCCTCCCCCGCCACCCCCATATCATCCACAGATGCTGCCGGCAGGCCGATCCTGGAGGCCGTCGACCTGGGTGCTCTGGACGATGATCTGCGCGTCGCTCAGGCGGCTGCTGATCTGGGGAGGGGGGCGGCTGGGGCGAGAGGCCGGCAGGAGGTGGGAGGGCCTAGGGTTGCAGGAAGAGGCGGGGGGAGAGGAGGAAGTGGAGGAGGAGGAGGAGGAGGTTTAGATGGTAGTGACAAGCGGCTTCGGTGAGCCCCGAGGCCACCTGGTCGTAGGTGTAGCTTGCCTCGAGGAGCTTGGCCAGCTTGATGCTCTGAATCTTCTCGCCGAGGGCGCTGATAATGTTCGTGAACTTCTGCTTGGTCTTGTCGCTCGCCCATTCCCACTCCGCATTGTCAGGGTCTGCCATGGCGCTCTCGATGGACCGTGCTGCCGCCAAGGCGGCCTGAGCGCCCGCCATGGTCTTTTTTGCTTTCGCAAACGCCACCATATCCGCTTTCTTCTCCTTGGGCTTCGGCTTGTCCTTCAGATCCTTCGGCGTGTCCTTGGGGTCCTGCAGCGGCGTCGTCGGCTCGTCCTTCAGCTGGCCCTGGTTGCACGTCTTTGTCCAGCGCTCGGTAAATGCTTCCCTGTACGAGATTCTGAAGTACATGAACTTCACTTTTTTGGCCTGGTCGAGGGCGATGAATGGAAACCCCATGTCGAGGCACTGATCACATATTATCTTGCATGTGTCCACCGTTTCGGCATCTGCCCATCCCTGCGGGCCCCCCTCCTCGTGCGTCATGCGGAGGAAGCTCACGTAGACGCCCTCTTTGATCCACGCTTCCTCTTGCTCCTGCGTGTGGACCTTGTAGCGCTTGCAGATCCCCTGCAGGGGCGTCTCTCTCTCTCTCTCTCTCTCTCTCTCTCTCTCTCTCTCTCTCTCTCTCTCTCTCTCTCTCTCTCTCTCTCTCTCTCCTCTCCCCCTCCCTCCCTCCCTCCCCCCATCCCTCCCAACCTCCCTCCCTCCCAACCTCCCCCTATCCCTCCCTCCCTCCGTATCCCCTGTCCTTCCCTCCCTCCCAAGCTCCCCCGCGCTCTTCCCCCCTCCCTCCTCATTTCTCGTCTTCGCTAGTTTGGGCGCTCGAGTTTGAGATCAGTGCTGGGGGGGGGGGTCGACGGCGCATCGAGGCCATGCGTCGTAAAACATATTTAATGCGATTTCACTGCATCGGCATCGACGGCGCGTCGATGGGGTGTCGACGGAGCCTGCCGGCAGGGGCGGGGGGGAGTGAGAGCAGAGGGAGGCGTATGACCCGAAGCAATGGCCTCGTACTGATCCTTCATCCACTCCTCCTTGAACTTCTCCTCGTCCTGCGCCTTCTCCCAGCGCTTCCTGAGAAGGTCGTTGGTGTCCAACTCCCGACGGAAGCGGCACCCGATGACGTCGCGCTGCTTGAAGCAGCGCGAGCCCGACTCCCACGCCAAGAAGATCGCCTTCTCCCCCGCCTTGTTGCGCTCGCCTGGCTTGGACTCCGCGAGCGCGGTGGGCAGCGGCCTCGCTTCCCTGCCCGCCATGCGCGGGGCGTGCTCGCCATTGCCCGTGCAGAAGCCCGCCTTGGCGGACTCGATGCCCACGGCCTTCTGCTTCAGCGACGCGGCGATCTGCGCGACCTCCTGCTCAGTGACGGCCTGGCCCGACCTCGAGACCTTCGGCGGGGTCGAGGAGCTCCTGTTGGGGGGAGCGCGGGGGGGGGGCACTCCTCTCGCGGCCACGTGTAAGTTTTTTGCTGGCCTCATGGGCCCTAATCGGCCCTCCTCCTCCTCCTCCTCCTCCTCCTCCTCCTCCTGCAGCCTCGCCTATGCCGAGCTTCGTGCCCTCCTCCTCCTCCTCCTCTTCTTCATCCTCTCTCTGCGTTTATTCCTCCTCCTCTTCCCCCCCAATCCTCCGCATCCTCCTCCTCCTCCTCCTCCTCGCCGCCCACCCGCGATGCTCCTGCGCCCCTGGGGCTTCGGCGTGGGATCGACGACGGACCTCGGCGTGCTAGACCTGCTTGGCCTTGAGAGCACTGATGCCAAGCGCCTGGAGGCAGAGTGCGACTCGCTCCTCTTGCCGGCAGCCACCCGCGGCCCCTGCTCCTGCTGCTTGCTCACGAAGGCCAGCAGCGCCGCGATGTCGCTCTTCGTCACGCTCACCTCGCCATCGCCGTCGCCCGACGACTTGCTCTTCAACTGCGCCAGCAAGCCGAGCACGTCGCCGCGGGCGCCACTATCAGCGCGCCCCTCACGGTCACCAGCGCGCCCGTCACGTCCACGGCTATTGTCAGCAGCACGCTCGTCACGACCACGCTTGTCACGGTTGCCAGCACGCTCGTCACGGCCACCACCGCGGCTGTGGTCGCCAGCACGCTGGTCACGGTCACGGCTGTGGTCGCCAGCGCGCTCGTCACGGTCACCACCGCGGCTGTGGTCGCCAGCACGCTGGTCACGGTCACGGCTGTGGTCGCCAGCACGCTCGTCACGGTCACGGCTGTGGTCGCCAGCACGCTCGTCACGGTCACGGCTGTGGTCGCCAGCACGCTCGTCACGGTCACGGCTGTGGTCGCCAGCGCGCTCGTCACCGTCGTCACCGTCACGGTCACCAGCACGCTCGTCACGGTCACGTCCACGGCGGCGGCCAGCACGCTCGTCACGGTCATGTCCACGGCGGCCCTCGCGCCGCCTGTGGCGGCTGCGGCTCCTCCGCCGCGGCGGGCTGCCCATCTCGATGCTGGCGTCCGCGTCCGCCTCGCATGGAGGCGGGCGGGGGGGGGGCCCTCCCCCTCCCCCCCTCCTATCCTCAGTCCTCCTCCTCCTCCTCCATCTTACGCCCATCCTCCTCCCGCTCCTCATCCTCTACTTGCCGATACTGCCTCCGCTGCATTGCGTCTTGGCTGATCGAGCATGGCCAAGGTCTCCAGAACGCCCAGGGAGGTTCGGCCAGCAGGGGCAGCAAACTGGGGGTCGCGGGATCTCAAGTAAAGGGAACGGGGCCGAGGAGCAGGGGACGAGCAACCCTTCTAGCCCTGCCCACCCCCCTCCACTCCTTCCCCTCCCCCTCTCCCTTCCCCCATTCCCCCCTCCCTCTCCCCCCCCTTCCCCTTCCCCTGAGGCCTGGTGCTTCTCGGACCCCGACGCCGCCGCCTGCTCCTGGCTGTCCAGGACCTTGCCCAGCCGCTCCGCCTGGCAGCGCGAGAGGCAGATGAGGGCGAGGGGTCGAGGAGAATTCAGAGGAGGAGGACGACGACGACGAGGAGGACGGACAAGGAGGAGGAGGAGGAGGAGGAGGAGGAGGAGGAGGTAGGTCAAGCGGACGATGAGGAGGCCTCGTCACGCTGATCCTGCGCCTCCTTCTCGTCGACCCTGCGGATGGCCTCCAGTGTCTCGCCAAACTCCTCGCGCATCGCGGGGGTGAGCTTGGACATGTCGAATCCTCCTGTGGACGTTTGCTCCGAAGGCGACGGCGACGACGGGCGCGACGACGACGACGAATCCCAGGTACCACAGTTGCTTGCTTGCTTGCGTCGCTCTCCACCCTGATCCTACTTGCCCTCCTCGCCCTATCCCCCGTCCCCCTTACCCCTCCTTCCAAGGCCCCTCATTTCCCTTGTCCTACCCCCTCCTTCCCTCCTCATTCGGCCATGCCCCATGGAAGCGAGTCCTGGGCCCACGTGGTCACCCTCAGACGGCACGCTGTCGGAGCCCACGGTGATAGCGGCTGGGGACATGCGTGCCTTCATGGTCGCAGCAGCGTCCGATTCGATGCCATCAGGGAGGGGCTGCGAAGGGCCTGGAAGGCGGAACGGGCTCCGACTCCTGACGCGGGGGCTCCGTGGGTTGGAGCGGCCCCGACTGCCACGCGGGCTCGGGGAGCGTGAAGCCCCTCGCCCCTTGCTCCGACCGCCCCGCGGGCTCGGGGAGCGCGGAGCCCCCCCCTCGTGCCGACCACCACGCGGGCTCGGGGAGCGCAAAGCCGCCCCCTCGCTCCGACCACCACGCGGGCTCGGGGAGCGCAAAGCCGCCCCCTCGCCCCCACCGCCACGCGGGCTCGGGGAGCGCGACCTTCGCCCCTCGGGAATGCTCGAGGTGACCGAGGGCTGCCGCGACATCGCTCCGCTGCACCTGTGCCCTCAGGGGCCGCTGTCACCGAGAAGATTGCTCGACGTTGCACGGCTATACGGTTTGGAGGCGGGGCGGGATAGGGCAGGGTGGGCCACAGATGGGGCCGGCACGGGCCATTGCGGGACACGACGGGGCAGACGCCGGCAAGGCGATGGGAGTTGAAGGAAGGGGCGAACAGGAGAGGTAGGAAGAGGGACATGAGCGAGGGGGAGGAGGGGCGGAGAGGAAACGGGGAAGGAAGGGCGATGAGGGGGACTTCCTTGCCATTTCTGACCCTGCAGCTTCGAAGCTTGCAACAGTTGCACGGACGGAGCGGGGCCGTTTTCAAAATGGAGCCACCAGGGATCGAGCGGAAGTGCATTTCACCTCCGCGCCACTTCGCTCCGCGCTCGGCTCCCCCGCGTGCGGCCCCGCCACTCAGGCGCACCCCTGCGCGCTGCTCTTCCTCAGCAGACTCATGTACAAGGACTGCCCGCTCGGTGGGGGGATCTGCTCTGGCACCTTGTTCTTCTTCTTTGCCTGCTCCTCATCTCCATCTTCTTCCTCTGACTCCTCGTTTTCCTCCTCTTCCTCCTCCTCCTCCTCCTCCTCTTCAGCCTCCTCTTCGTCTTCCTCTGCCTCTTCCTCCTCCTCCTCCTCCTCCTCTTCCTCGTCGTCGGGCTCCTGCCTACCAGCTGGCTTCTTCGCCGCTGCGGGCCTGTGGAGCACGGCGGGCCTTTTCATCGGAGCCTTCGCTTTAGGCTTGGCGGCGGGCCTCTTTGCCACTGCGGGCCCCTCCTCTTCCTCGTCCTCATCTTCCTCCTCATCTTCGTTCCCCGCGCTGGCGGCGGGCTTCTTGGCCACTTCAGGTTCCTCCTGCTCCTCCTCCTCCTCCTCCTCCTCCTCGTCCCTTTCGCCATCTTCCTCCTCTTCACCTCCTTCCTCCTCCTCCTCATCATCATCTTTATTCTCTCCTGGGGCCGCGCTTTCGTCGCCATCTTTCTCGCCGTCATCTGCTTTTGCTGGTCTCCGTAAGGCGGCCGCGGCCTTTCCCACCTTTTTCAAGTACGCCTCGACCCCCTTATCGCGCTCTGCCGTCAGCTGCCTGTGAGCCAGCTCTTTATTCACGTACTGCTTTGCTAGCTTTATCATTAGTTGCTTTGCGAACTCTACGTCGTTGCTGCAGGACTTGTAAGTGATCTGAAGCTTCTGGCCACCAGCACTCGTACCCTCTTTGATGACCAATCCATCTGTGATTGACTTGTCGGCCTCGGTGGAGAGCTTCTTATACATCACCCGCACAATTTTGCCGTCGAGCTCGCCCGTCCAGTACGTGCCAGCCCCCGCCGCGGCCTTGCCAGCACCAGAGGTCCCAGAGGTCCGCTGGCCACCTTGATTTTCCCACGAGTGCACCGTGAGAGTGGGAATCTCGTGCTCTGTATCACTGCCCGCAAACTTGCAGAACATCCATGCATGGTGATCTTTTCTGAATATGTCGTGGGTGGTCACGATCTTGCCAGACTGTCTACCAGACGTTCGGTATGTCTTGGTGGCAACTTTGTCATCAGGGTTGTAACCGATGTCGAAGTCCAGCTCGACGGGCCTACGTGGTGTCTCTTCTCTGGATTTGGTTATCTTCCGCCTCCGCTTTCGGCTGGACCTACGGCTCGAATCATCATCTGACGCGGGCGACCTCCTAGCTTTCTCTCCACTCTCTTTCCTCGAGTCTTTTTCATCTCTATGGTGTTCGCCTGTTCTGTGGTCTTTTCTGGCTTTATCACCTCTGCTGTCATCGCGCTCTCTCCTGGGGCCCACCTCCATGCCGATCGCTTTCTGTTTCTCTCTCAACTCAGTCATCCAGGCAGGAACCTTGTCGCCGATTTTCTCTTTGCGGTACGCGTCGTAGACGTGCCGGCACATGGAGCGGAGCCTGGGCCGTATTTGTTTTTTCTCTCTCTCTCTCTCTCTCGCCCCGTTCCGCTCCAGACATCCTCAACCTCCTCCGTTCCACTCCAGACCTCCGTAACCTCCTCTAACCTCCTCCCTCCATCCGATCCGCTCCTCCACTCCCGACCCCCTCAACCTCCGTGTCCGCCCTGGCCGCCCGAATCCCCAGGAGGACGGAGGGCTACGTGCTCACAGGCGCCGCGGGCCCGCCGGGAGGGGGGGCGGGGAATCAGGATACGAATGGAAGAGTTCTCCCCGCCCACCTCGCACTGTTGCTCGTTGCCCATGACTGCTGGGCTGCCTCATCCATCCCGCCCCATGCTGAAGCCTTCTTCTTCACGATCGATGTGAACGCCAGCGTAGCAGCCTGCTCGCTGATGGACATGTTGGGGGCAATCTTCTCGAGGCGGCCGAGCATCTCGCAACGGGCGGGAGGGGGGAGGCGCGCCAGCATCGCCGCCGTCGCAATGACGACCACCACCATCGTCATCGTCGTCGCCATCGTCGTCACCGCTGCCAACGGCATCATCACTACCACCACCACTACCAGCATCATCGTCGTCGTCCTCATCATCGCTATCGTCAACGTCGTCAGCGTAACCATGACTGACCAGAATCTCACGGTGGATCCAGCCGTGGCCACGAGAGCGCCCTCAGGAGGCCAAAACAAAAAATACCTTCGAAACCCGATCGAATCTCAAAGTTCAAACTCGACGACGACAGCGGCGGCGGCGACGACGACCGACGCCTGGAAGTGGTGGACGACCTCCTCCTTGCACCTGGCCGTGAACTGGTCTTTGCCAGGCGCAATTCCGTAGGTCAGGAAGTGCTCTTTGTTCACGCTCTGGATGATCGCCGCCTCCAGCGCCACGGGGTCGCTAGGAGCGGATTTTGACCAACCCCATCCTGTCAGGTTCGAGGCGAGCGTGCTGCCACTGCAATGGCCGCTAATGGGTGGCGTCGAAGAAGAGAGGGCGGGGAATACATAAGTTTTTCGAGCTGCGCCCAGCCGTGGCGAGGGGGGCCCCCGATGGCCACAATGCCTCGATCCTCGAAGTTCGAGGCCGTTGTTCCTCGCGAGGCCCTCTGCTACACCGCGCCCTTGCCATCCCATCCCTCCTGCCCTTCCATCCGATCACTCCTAGCCCCTTCATCCCATGCCTCCTATCCTCCCTACCCTCCACAACCCTTACCCCGACAAAAAAAATATCCTGCAGCTCTCTCTTGTCGCCGCCCTCTCGCTGCTGCCCGACGCCGCTCGCGACGACGCCATGCCCGCAGGCCGGCAACGCGGCCAGCACCGCGGCGGCCGAGGGCGCCGCGGCCACGCTCCAGCCGAGCTGCGGCTCCAGCACGGGCGCGGATGGCACGCGCGCACGGGCGCGAGCATGCACGCGCGCGCGCCCCAAGGCCCGAGAGGGCCCACCCCAGGCCCCAGGAAGGGTCCGCAGACCACCCCAGGCCCCATGAGGGGCCCGACACGGCACCCCCGATCCCCAGACGGCAGACCCGCCACGGCCCCCAAACTCCCAACCGAAAGCCCCAGACCCGAGACGCACGCGCGCGCAGGGACTCCATGGGACCTCAAGGGGAGGAAGGGCGACCCAAGCCGAGACCTGCCTTGAGGGGCGGGGGTCCCAAGGTAGCCAGAAGAACTGAAAATCAGCTAAAAGCGAGCGAAGCGAAAGGCATGACATAGCACGGCGTAGCATGGCAGAGTCGCGCCGCGTAGCATTGCACTGGCATGGCATAGCACCATACAGATGTGAGAACGCATAACGTACAACATCACTAACTCTTACTATATTTAACTATATATAATTTTAACTATGCTATACACATGTTGTATCTGCTACATATTTATTGTTTTTTCTTAACAAAAATGATAGATGCCCCGTAATACACATGCACTACACACACTACATATACTATATGGATTATATATATACTATAATATTTATTTATATAAATGTAAAATATATTTAGTGTACACTATTTATACAATACATGTACACTATATACACAGTATAATAGGTAATATGCAGATTATATACAATATGTATTACATAGACTAGATACATGCTATACCTTTATTATTATATATACATACATATTCCATGCATTACATATACTATACATACTATATATATACTATTCGTACTATATACATACTCTTATACTATGTATTCACCATCGTACTATTGTATATAGTCTGTATAATGTATCATGTATCGCTGGAGCGGTGCGCAAGCTTTGCGCATCGGACTTCAAGTCCTATAGAAGCAGCCAATGGCTGCGTAAGCAGCCAGCGGCCGAAGTCCTACATCATAAGACTCCAGGCCTGTGCAAGACTTGAAGTGTTATCCGAAGGCGCGGAGGACCTCTGGGTGGCACAGGCGCCGCGGCAACTCCGCGGCCGGGGCGTTCGCCGCCCCCGCGTAGCCGATGACGCAACAGTATTTCGGGGGGTGCGCACCCCTACACCAGGGTCGCAGAAGGGGGTCCGAGGGGGAAGCTCTCACACCCGCCCGCCCGTGTCCCAGACCGCCAATTGCAATCCACCTCCCCTCGGGGGGGGGGGCTGGCGGGGCTGCAAAACGGCGCCCCGCCAGCAGGCTTGCAATTCCCCCTGGCGCCCCCTTTGCGGCATGGTTTTGTCGACCCCCTACGTAAAAAGAGAGGCGTCATCCCTGCCATCACCATGCTCTCGCTACTCCCTGCTCCCGTCTATTTCTCCCCTCTTGCGTCGTCGTGGCCTCTCCCGCTTCTGCCTCATCCTCGCCTTTCCCTCCCTCTCCTCGGGGCGGGGCACGGGGGGAGTGGCCGGGCAGGACAGGCAGGGCGCCCGTTGCCCGAGGACGACTTTCTGACGCTTGCTTTCGGGAAAAGGGGCGTCGGGGGCGGGCGCAAGGAACACCCCAGCTGCTCCTCGTCGGTCGACTGCTGGATCCGCTCGAACGGCTCGCTGGCGCAGGCGCCGTGGCAACTCCGCGGTCGGGGCGTCCGCCGCCCCCGCGTAGCCGATGACGCAACAGCATTTCGGGGGGTGCGCCCCCCCCCCCCCACCACCACACACACACACACACACCCACACACACACACACACACACACACACACAGATCTACACCAGGGTCGCAGAAAGGGGGTCCGAGGGGGAAACTCTCACACCCGCCCGCCCGTGTCCCAGACCGCCAATTGCAATCCACCTCCCCTCGGGGGGGGGGGGGGGCTGGGGCTGCAAAACGGCGCCCCGCCAGCAGGCCTGCAATTCCCCCCGGCGCTCCCTTTGCGGCATGGTTTTGCCGACCCCCTACGGAAAAAAGAAAGGCGTCATCCCTGCCATCGCCATGCTCTCGCTGCTCCCTGCTCCCGTCTATTTCTCCCCTCTTGCGCCGTCGCGGCCTCTCCCGCTTCTGCCTCATCCTCGCCTTTCCCTCCCTCTCCTCGGGGCGGGACGCGGGAGGGGTGGCCGGGCAGGACAGGTAGGGCGCTCGTTGCCCGAGGACGACTTTCTGAGGACGCTTGCTTTCGGGAAAAGGGGCTTCGGGGGTGGGCGCAAGGAACACCCCGGCTGCTCCTCGTCGGTCGACAGCTGGATCCGCTCGAACGGCTCGCTGGCGCAGGCGCCGTGGCAATCCCGCGGTCGGGGCATTCGCCGCCCCCGCGTAGCCGATGACACAACAGTATTTCGGGGGGTGCGCACCCCTACACCAGGGTCGCAGAAGGGGGTCCGAGGGGGGAAACTCTTACACCCGCCCGCCCGTGTCCCAGACCGCCAATTGCAATCCACCTCCCCTCGGGGGGGGTTGGCGGGGCTGCAAAACGGCGCCCCGCCAGCAGGCCTGCAATTCCCCCTGGCGCTCCCTTTGCGGCATGGTTTTGCCGACCCCCTACGGAAAAAGAGAGGCGTCATCCCTGCCATCACCATGCTCTCGCTACTCCCTGCTCCCGTCTATTTCTCCCCTCTTGCGTCGTCGTGGCCTCTCCCGCTCCTGCCTCATCCTCGGCTTTCCCCCCCTCTCCTCGGGGCGGGACACGGGAGGGGTGGCCGGGCAGGACAGGTGGGGCGCCCGTTGCCCGAAGACGACTTTCTGAGGACGCTTGCTTTCGGGAAAAGGGGCTTCGGGGGTGGGCGCAAGGAACACCCCAGCTGCTTCTCGTCGGTCGACTGCTGGATCCGCTCGAACGGCTCGCTGGCGCAGGCGCCGCGGCAACTCCGCGGTCGGGGCGATCGCCGCCCCCGCGTAGCCGATGACACAGCAGTATTTCGAGGGGTGCGCACCCCTGCACCAGGGCCGCAGAAAAGGGGTCCGAGGGGGAAGCTCTCACACCCGCCCGCCCGTGTCCCAGACCGCCAATTGCAATCCACCTCCCCTCGGGGGGGGGGGGGGGGGGTGGCGGGGCTGCAGAACGGCGCCCCGGGGGGCACCCAGCAGGCCTGCACTTCCCCCTTGCGCTTCCCTTTGCGGCATGTTTTGCCGACCCCATACGGAAAAAGATGAGGCGTGCTTTTCATTTTTTTTTTTCTCTTCCTTTTTTTTTTTCTTCTTTTTTTTTTTTCTTTTTTTTTTTTTTTTTTTTTTCTTTTTTTTTTCTTCATTTTTTTTTTCTCCTCTTTCTTTTTTCTTTTTTTTCTCTTTCTTCTTTTTTTCTTTTTTTTCATCCCGCCATCACCATGCTCTCGCTACTTCCTGCTCCCGTCTTATTTCTCCCCTCTTGCGTCGTCGTGGCTACTCCCGCGTCTGCCTCAGTTCCTCGCCCTTCCTCCCTCTCTCGGGGCGGGAACCACGGGAGGCGGGGCCGGGCAGGACAGGTTAGCGCCCGTTTGCCCGAAAGCGACTTTCTGAGGACGCTTGCGTTCGCGGAAACAGGGGCTTGCTCGCGCGGCGCAAGGAACGCCCCAGCTGCTCCTCGTCGGTCGACTGCTGGATCCGCTCGAACGGCTCGCTGGCGCAGGCGCCGCGGAAACTCCGCGGTCGGGGCGTTCGCCGCCCCCGCGTAGCCGATGACGCAACAGTATTTCGGTGGGTGCGCGCCCCTACACCAGGGTCGCAGAAGGGGGTCCGAGGGGGAAACTCTTACAACCGCCCGCCCGTGTCCCAGACCGCCAATTGCAATCCACCTCCCCTTCGGGGGGGGGTGGCGGGGCTGCAAAACGGCGCCCCGCCAGCAGGCCTGCAATTCCCCCTGGCGCTCCCTTTGCGGCATGGTTTTGCCGACCCCCTAAAAAAGAGAGGCGTCATCCCTGCCATCACCATGCTCTCGCTACTCCCTGCTCCCGTCTATTTCTCCCCTCTTGCGTCGTCGTGGCCTCTCCCGCTTCTGCCTCATCCTCGCCTTTCCCTCCCTCTCCTCGGGGCGGGACACGGGAGGGGTGGCCGGGCAGGTAGGGCGCCCGTTGCCCGAAGACGACTTTCTGAGGACGCTTGCTTTCGGGAAAAGGGGCTTCGGGGGTGGGCGCAAGGAACACCCCAGCTGCTCCTCGTCGGTCGACTGCTGGATCCGCTCGAACGGCTCGCTGGCGCAGGCGCCGCGGCAACTCCGCGGTCGGGGCGTTCGCCGCCCCCGCGTAGCCGATGACGCAACAGTATTTCGGGGGGTGCGCACCCCTACACCAGGGTCGCAGAAGGGGGTCCGAGGGGGAAACTCTTACACCCGCCCGCCCGTGTCCCAGACCGCCAATTGCAATCCACCTCCCCTCGGGGGGGGTTGGCGGGGCTGCAAAACGGCGCCCCGCCAGCAGGCCTGCAATTCCCCCTGGCGCTCCCTTTGCGGCATGGTTTTGCCGACCCCCTACGGAAAAAGAGAGGCGTCATCCCTGCCATCACCATGCTCTCGCTACTCCCTGCTCCCGTCTATTTCTCCCCTCTTGCGTCGTCGTGGCCTCTCCCGCTTCTGCCTCATCCTCGCCTTTCCCTCCCTCTCCTCGGGGCGGGGCACGGGAGGGGTGGCCGGGCAGGACAGGTAGGGCGCCCGTTGCCCGAAGACGACTTTCTGAGGACGCTTGCTTTCGGGAAAAGGGGCTTCGGGGGTGGGCGCAAGGAACACCCCAGCTGCTCCTCGTCGGTCGACTGCTGGATCCGCTCGAACGGCTCGCTGGCGCAGGCGCCGCGGCAACTCCGCGGTCGGGGCGTTCGCCGCCCCCGCGTAGCCGATGACACAACAGTATTTCGGGGGGTGCGCACCCCTACACCAGGGTCGCAGAAGGGGGTCCGAGGGGGAAACTCTTACACCCGCCCGCCCGTGTCCCAGACCGCCAATTGCAATCCACCTCCCCTCGGGGGGGGGTGGCGGGGCTGCAAAACGGCGCCCCGCCAGCAGGCCTGCAATTCCCCCTGGCGCTCCCTTTGCGGCATGGTTTTGCCGACCCCCTACGGCAAAAAGAGAGGCGTCATCCCTGCCATCACCATGCTCTCGCTACTCCCTGCTCCCGTCTATTTCTCCCCTCTTGCGTCGTCGTGGCCTCTCCCGCTTCTGCCTCATCCTCGCCTTTCCCTCCCTCTCCTCGGGGCGGGACACGGGAGGGGTGGCCGGGCAGGACAGGTAGGGCGCCCGTTGCCCGAAGACGACTTTCTGAGGACGCTTGCTTTCGGGAAAAGGGGCTTCGGGGGTGGGCGCAAGGAACACCCCAGCTGCTCCTCGTCGGTCGACTGCTGGATCCGCTCGAACGGCTCGCTGGCGCAGGCGCCGTGGCAACTCCGCGGTCGGGGCCCCCGCGTAGCCGATGACACAACAGTATTTCGGGGGGTGCGCACCCCTACACCAGGGTCGCAGAAGGGGGTCCGAGGGGGGAAACTCTTACACCCGCCCGCCCGTGTCCCAGACCGCCAATTGCAATCCACCTCCCCTCGGGGGGGGGTGGCGGGGCTGCAAAACGGCGCCCCGCCAGCAGGCCTGCAATTCCCCCTGGCGCTCCCTTTTGCGGCATGGTTTTGCCGACCCCCTACGGAAAAAGAGAGGCGCCATCCCTGCCATCACCATGCTCTCGCTACTCCCTGCTCCCGTCTATTTCTCCCCTCTTGCGTCGTCGTGGCCTCTCCCGCTTCTGCCTCATCCTCGCCTTCCCCTCCCTCTCCTCGGGGCGGGACACGGGAGGGGTGGCCGGGCAGGACAGGTAGGGCGCCCGTTGCCCGAAGACGACTTTCTGAGGACGCTTGCTTTCGGGAAAAGGGGCTTCGGGGGTGGGCGCAAAGAACACCCCAGCTGCTCCTCGTCGGTCGACTGCTGGATCCGCTCGAACGGCTCGCTGGCGCAGGCGCCGTGGCAACTCCGCGGTCGGGGCGTTCGCCGCCCCCGCGTAGCCGATGACACAACAGTATTTCGAGGGGTGCGCACCCCTACACCAGGGTCGCAGAAAGGGGTCCGAGGGGGAAACTCTTACACCCGCCCGCCCGTGCCCCAGACCGCCAATTGCAATCCACCTCCCCTCGGGGGGGGTTGGCGGGGCTGCAAAACGGCGCCCCGCCAGCAGGCCTGCAATTCCCCCTGGCGCTCCCTTTGCGGCATGGTTTTGCCGACCCCCTACGGAAAAAGAGAGGCGTCATCCCTGCCATCACCATGCTCTCGCTACTCCCTGCTCCCGTCTATTTCTCCCCTCTTGCGTCGTCGTGGCCTCTCCCGCTTCTGCCTCATCCTCGCCTTCCCCTCCCTCTCCCCTCGGGGCGGGACACGGGAGGGGTGGCCGGGCAGGACAGGTAGGGCGCCCGTTGCCCGAAGACGCGGACGTGGGGAAGAGGGGGCGAGGAGGAGGAGGAGAATGGGGAGAAAGGGCGGGCGCGCGGAACCCGGGGGGGCGGCCGCCCAACCGCCCTGCGGCGCCCGCCTGCATCATCGCCATCTGCTGCGCCATCAAGGCCCTTCTCGCCTTTTCCTGCCAGGGGTTGCCAACTCTGCCCTGGCACCAGCCCTCGGCGTGAACAACTGACCACGAAAGGTCTTCGTCTGTTTTCGGCTTCTGGGGTCTCTCGCGGGGCCCCGGGACCGTGAAAATACGACTCGGGATGAAAAGCTGGTGCCAGGAAAGTGGTCTACTGTCGGGAACGTTTGTCTAGCGTGTCGCCACGGCGGCCCTGGCGACACGCTACTTTATTCCTTGCAAACACATAGCGTGTCACTCCGCTGCGCGGAGTGGGAAGTCGGGACGCTCGGGACGTCAGCACTGGGGGGCCGGGAAGTGGATATAGCGTGTCGCACCGGAGCGTGGTGGGCCAGAACCGGCTGCGCGGCGCGCTATTCAAAAGTTCCCGGCCCGGTTGTCGACGTTGCGAGAGATCACGACCACATACCTCGTCGGAGGGTCGTGTCTGCCCTGGCACCGGCCCTGGTCAGGCAAATCCTGGCCCCAGGGTGGGTCTGGCCAGATCGGTCTCGGTGGTTTGCTAGCGTCCCCTTGGTCCTTGTCTTTCTCTCGCCCGCGCGACGAGCCCCGGCCCTGACGCGGGCGAGGGTATCATGCTAGCGCTCATTCTTCCTCCTCCTCCTCCTCCTTCTCCTCCGCCCCGCCGCGAGGCTCCTCCTCCTCCTCCTCCTCCTCCTCCTCCTCCTGTTGAACGTTGGCCAAACAGCAGCTCGAGGCTGTTGCGTTCCTCAGCTGCTCGAACTCTTATTCGGGCGGGCGTCAAAAAAAACATTAGAGGTCGAGTACGACAGGAATACATGTCAAGTGCGGCAGTAGTGCTGAAAAGAACGTGGAACAGACGAGAGAAGCTGGATGAGTAGAGCAACGATCCAGAGCAAGCACAGTGTCAAGGACCTGACCCACCCTCCCCTCATCAGCCTTGGGAATCGCGGCTGCAAGCCCACGCGGTTGGGCGCCGCGCTGGAGGTAGCCGTGCATGTTGGATGTATTGAGCGTGCGGCCCACGCTGCCCATGATTTTCATGCTGATACTGTGCATGAGCGTGCAGCTGATCAAGCTGGAGTTGGAGAGGGCTTCTCTTTCAACCCAGCTGCGAATGTCTTCACCTCGGGACTTTTCGCTGGAGTCTACTCTCCCGATGCTGTTGGTCCTCTCGCTGAAGATCGCCCTCGTGCAAATGCGCGTGATCGCGGCTCCCCGCATACGGAAGAAAATCAGGAGGCCGTTGGTGATGACCTCATTGTTAGAACCGGGCCTCCTAGTGATTCAGGCGCTGCTGAAAGAGGCGTTGCTACTCCTGATGCGCTTTCGCAGCCACCTCCTGCGCATGGCCGTCGCCCTGATGCAGCCCGTGCCGCAAATGTGCGGGCAGACCGGCACGCAGTCTGGAATCTTCGTGGTGGTGGTCGTGAAGGCCGCAGGATTGTTCGTGAAGGTCCTCCTACGTGCAGCGACTGCCGCAGATCGCAGCGGCTCGGCAGTGAGCAGTGTTGGGCGTGCGCTCGGCGCGCCAGGCTCGCCACGTAGCGTTGTTGGGCCACTGGGATGGCATCGTCTCTCTTGGGGGTTGGGTTTTATGGCATGTTGATCGGTGGGGAGCCCTGTGCCGCTGGGCGGTGCAGGGTCTTCCCTTTCACTTTTGCTGCTGGAGCGCTCAGTCTTGCCCGCTCGAAGTGTCCAACCCAACCCAATCCTCCTCCTCCTCCTCCTCCTCCTCCTCCTCCTCCTACCCCCCCCCCAGTCCTCTTCCTCATGAATGTGTCCTCCCTGTCGCACCCCGAGGCCAATCGAAAGGGCGGACCGGGCGTTTCGCCCGATACCTCCTTACCATCTGTGAGCCTGGACCTCAAAATCTGACAACGGCTTCACAGATGGAGAACGGATGGTATTCACAATGTGGCTCTCGCATTAGCGCCGCGCAAAACCGTCTTGACACATTGCAAGAGATTCACGGATTGAGGGCGGGTGGCTTTCAACATGTGGTTCTCGCCTGAGCGCCGCGTACGTTAGTTTCAACAATTTGACGGATTGAGGGCGGCTCCTCTTCAGAATATTGTTCTCGCCTAAGCGCCGCGCACATATGTTATCAAAATTTGCAAAAGCTTCACAGAATGAGGGCGGGCGGCTTTCAAAATGTAGCTCTCGCCTAAGCGCCGCGCACATTATCTTTTGAAATTCACAAGGGCTTCACGGATTGAGGGCGGGTGGTTTCCAACATGTGGTTCTCGCCTGAGCGCCGCGCACATTCGTTCAAAGAATTGCACGAGCTTCGCGGACGGAGGGCGGTTCCTTTTCAAAACGTGGCTCTCGCCGTAGCGCCGCGCACATTCGTTCAAACATACTTTGCAATACTTTCACGGCCTGTCATGGTTTACGTATCAGAAACGGCGTTCTGGAACGACTCAAGATCACCAGGGCACATCAGTTAGGAGGATTCACGGTGCTGAAGTCCCAGGACTGACGTGTTGTTCCGATTCATGATCGTCAAGACGCAACAGTTCGGTCCATTCGTGACGCTGAAGTCCTGACAACGGTGCTTTGGCACGCTCCAGGACTTTCACACGGTTGTTCCCGAACGGGGCAACTCCCTGAATGGAAGTGAACCCTTGTAAGGGCCTATGAAGAGGGAGCTTGGAGGGAGGGTGGATTCGAACATCCTTGATAAGTCTTGGATGTACACTGATCCTCTTCCTCCTCCTCCGCCTTAGATAATGAATGTCATTCGTATGCTCACGCGGCCCTCCTCCTCTTCCTCCTCCTCCTCCTCCTCCTCCTCCTCACTCCTCCTCCTCCTCCTCCTCCTCCTCGTCCTTCTCGTCCTCCTCGTCCTCCTCCTCGTCCTCCTCCTTACTCCTCGTCCTCCTCGTCCTCCTCCTCCTCCTCCTCCTCCTCCTCCTACCCCCCCATTCCTCTTCCTCATGAATATGTCCTCCCTGTCGCACCCCGAGGCCAATCGAAAGGGCGGACCAGGCGTTTCGCCCGATACCTCCTTACCATCTGTGAGCCTGGACCTCAAAATCTGACAACGGCTTCACAGATGGAGGACGGATGGTATTCACAATGTGGCTCTCGCATTAGCGCCGCGCAAATCCGTCTTGACACATTGCAAGAGATTCACGGATTGAGGGCGGGTGGCTTTCAACATGTGGTTCTCGCCTGAGCGCCGCGTACGTTAGTTTCAACAATTTGACGGATTGAGGGCGGCTCCTCTTCAGAATATTGTTCTCGCCTAAGCGCCGCGCACATATGTTATCAAACTTTGCAAAAGCTTCACAGAATGAGGGCGGGCGGCTTTCAAAATGTAGCTCTCACCTAAGCGCCGCGCACATTATCTTTTGAAATTCACAAGGGCTTCACGGATTGAGGGCGGGTGGTTTCCAACATTTGGTTCTCGCCTGAGCGCCGCGCACATTCGTTCAAAGAATTGCACGAGCTTCGCGGACGGAGGGCGGTTCCTTTTCAAAACGTGGCTCTCGCCGTAGCGCCGCGCACATTCGTTCAAACATACTTTGCAATACTTTCACGGCCTGTCATGGTTTACGTATCAGAAACGGCGTTCTGGAACGACTCAAGATCACCAGGGCACATCAGTTAGGAGGATTCACGGTGCTGAAGTCCCAGGACTGACGTGTTGTTCCGATTCATGATCGTCAAGACGCAACAGTTCGGTCCATTCGTGACGCTGAAGTCCTGACAACGGTGCTTTGGCACGCTCCAGGACTTTCACACGGTTGTTCCCGAACGGGGCAACTCCCTGAATGGAAGTGAACCCTTGTAAGGGCCTATGAAGAGGGAGCTTGGAGGGAGGGTGGATTCGAACATCCTTGATAAGTCTTGGATGTACACTGATCCTCTTCCTCCTCCTCCGCCTTAGATAATGAATGTCATTCGTATGCTCACGCGGCCCTCCTCCTCTTCCTCCTCCTCCTCCTCCTCACTCCTCCTCATCCTCCTCCTCCTCCTCGTCCTTCTCGTCCTCCTCGTCTTCCTCCTCGTCCTCCTCCTTACTCCTCGTCCTCCTTGTCCTCCTCCTCCTCCTCCTCCTCCTCCTCCTACCCCCCCCCCCCATTCCTCTTCCTCATGAATATGTCCTCCCTGTCGCACCCCGAGGCCAATCGAAAGGGCGGACCAGGCGTTTCGCCCGATACCTCCTTACCATCTGTGAGCCTGGACCTCAAAAAACGGCTTCACAGATGGAGGACGGATGGTATTCACAATGTGGCTCTCGCATTAGCGCCGCGCAAATCCGTCTTGACACATTGCAAGAGATTCACGGATTGAGGGCGGGTGGCTTTCAACATGTGGTTCTCGCCTGAGCGCCGCGTACGTTAGTTTCAACAATTTGACGGATTGAGGGCGGCTCCTCTTCAGAATATTGTTCTCGCCTGAGCGCCGCGCACATATGCTATCAAACTTTGCAAGAGCTTCGCATAATGAGGGCGGGTGGCTTTCAAAATGTAGCTCTCGCCTAAGCGCCGCGCACATTATCTTTTCAAATTCACAAGGGCTTCACGGATTGAGGGCGGGTGGTTTCCAACATGTGGTTCTCGCCTGAGCGCCGCGCACATTCGTTCAAAGAATTGCACAAGCTTCGCGGACGGAGGGCGGTTCCTTTTCAAAACGTGGCTATCGCCGTAGCGCCGCGCACATTCGTTCAAACATACTTTGCAATATTTTCACTGCCTGTCATGGCTAACGTATCAGAAACGGCGTTCTGGAACGACTCAAGATCACCAGGGCACATCAGTTAGGAGGATTCACGGTGCTGAAGTCCCAGGACTGACGTGTTGTTCTGATTCATGATCGTCAAGACGCAACAGTTCGGTCCATTCGTGACGCTGAAGTCCTGACAACGGTGCTCTGGCACGCTCCAGGACTTTCACACGGTTGTTCCCGAACGGGGCAACTCCCTGAATGGAAGTGAACCCCTGTAAGGGCCTATGAAGAGGGAGCTTGGAGGGAGGGTGGATTCGAACATCCTTGATAAGTCTTGGATGTACACTGATCCTCTTCCTCCTCCTCCGCCTTAGATAATGAATGTCATTCGTATGCTCACGCGGCCCTCCTCCTCTTCCTCCTCCTCCTCCTCCTCACTCCTCCTCCTCCTCCTCCTCCTCCTCCTCCTCCTCCTCCTCCTCTTCCTCGTCCTCCTCCTCGTCCTCCTCCTCGTCCTCCTCCTTACTCCTCCTCCTCCTCCTCCTCCTCCTCCTCCTCCTCCTCCTCCTCCTCTGCCACCTCATCCCCCTCCTCCTCACCCCCCTCCTCCTCTTCAGCCTCCTCCTCCCTCCCCTAAGGTAACGATAACATTAATATGCTCCCGTGGCCCTCCTCCTCCTCCTCCGCCTCCGCCTTGCCCTCCTCCGCACCGCCTTCCTCCTCCCCAATTCCCGCTCTCACCTTACCAATTGGTTTCCCCGTTCCTCCTCCTGTTCCTCCTCATCCTCTTTCTTTTGGGCGCACTAACTGCTGGAGGCGATATCACCTCCTCTCGAATTCATAGTGCCAGCACTCGCCATCTGATCTTGGGCGTGCACCTGTAGCGCCCGCCCATAGGAAACAGGAAGAAGCTAAGATGCAGACGCAATGCACAAACACACACGCAGCCACACACACACACACACATGCGCGCACGCACGCACGCACGCACGCACGCACGCACGCACAAACGCACGCACGCACGCACGCACGCACACACACACACACACACACACACACACACACACACACACACACACACACACACACACACACACACACACACACACACACACACACACACACACACACACACACACACACACACACACACACACACACACACACACACACACACACACACACACACACACACACACACACACACACACGCACACACACACACACACGGACACACACGCACACACACACACACACGCACACACACACACTCTCTCTCTCTCTCTCACCCACATACACACACCCACACACGTGTACGCACGCACACACACATAAGCACACACACTCTTGCGTCCGCGGCTAAGCAAGGGCCGTCTGCGCTGGCGGAAGGAGCTAGCTGAACGGGGGCACCGTTGTAGCGACTTGGTCAACGTGCAAGAGCGGGAAAAAAGGAGACAGGGCAAGCGACACACACACACGTGTATATGTGTAGTTGTGCCACTATGCATAGAGAGATGGAGTGATATGGAGAGAGAGAGAGAGAGAGAGAGAGAGAGAGAGAGACGACAGAGAGAGAGTGAGAGAGAGAGAGAGAACGAGTACTAGCGTGTGGAACCTATGCACAGTGGAGGCAATGCTAGAAGCTAAGAACAATATATCAGTGGCAGGAATGGCTAGTTATACGCTGGGGCTAAGCTCGTGCCCTTCCAAGTCTTCAGCTGCCCCAGCCTCAGCCTGAGACTGGGACAGCGGCAGGACCTGGGAGATAATGACGACGCGAAGGAGTATCAACGCCAGCTGCAGGAGGGGGAACATGGAGAAGCCGGGAGTGGGAAAACCAGAAGGTGAAGAGGAGCGGAGGAGGAGAAGAGTTTTTCTCCTCAACTCGACAACCCGAAGCAAGCCTGATGCCCCTGAGGTCGCCGCTCGAAGCGTGCCGCCGAGGATGTGCAAAACAGGAAGGAGAAGCAAAGCAGAGGAGGACGAGGACAAGGAAGACTTACGAACGCGCGATGTATTACAACCGCGCAACAGCCCAGAGGAGGCAAAGAGAGAAGAGAGAGAAAGAGAGAGAGAGAGAGAGAAAAAAAAAAAGAGAGACCGAACGAACTGCACCACAACACAAGTCATCCGGGCGATCACGCGCGCAGGCGTAAGCTCACTGGGCTCCGACCGCGATGGCCACCCTGTGCAGGACGAGGCACACCAGTGGCGGGTCGAGAAACATCAGAAAGAGACAGTGAGATAGAGAGAGAGAGAGAGAAAGAGAGAGAGAGAGAGAGAAAGAAAGAGAAACACAAAACAAAAAAAACACAAAAAACGGAAACAAGACACGCGGATCGCTGTGAGTGATCACGGGCATCCACCTTCGCACCTCGCCGCACTGATGGCGCGCAGGGGGCGGCGCCAAAAAAATCAAAGGAGGCGGCAGGGGGGAAAGCAGACAGGGACGAGGGCGGGAGGG
Source organism: Prorocentrum cordatum (assembly GCA_963575745.1). Taxonomy (NCBI): domain Eukaryota; class Dinophyceae; order Prorocentrales; family Prorocentraceae; genus Prorocentrum; species Prorocentrum cordatum. Next base: position 521,724 of record CAUYUJ010002969.1, read on the forward strand.
AGAGGGACGAAATCGGCCCACACCGCGGCGGGCGACCAACCGCCAAGAGGAAAAAGGGGAAGCACCTGGCAGTGCGATCACAACCAAGGGCGGCTCCACGCGTCGACGCGTGCAGCATGTAACTGACCACTGGTGCGGCGTGTTGGCCCCGAGGCGCCGACCACTGGCCTAAACGCCTCATGCGCATGCACGCCCAGAAGGGTACCCAGCACGAGAGGGCAGGCACGCAGGAGCAAGACGCGTAAGCAGTTCGAAACACGTGGTCATGCACGAGAAGACTCGAGTAGGAGATCGCCTACATAATTGATCTACCCCAACATTGACTCTCCGTCGAATCTACGGAAGGAAGCCTGGAATGCCCCGTGGATCCATGGAACATGTCGTGGCTTTCCCGTGCATTCGACAGACAAGTCTACTTTGGGGTGGACCCATTTTGTGGTCGATTCCCTTCTCGAAAGAGACAGGACAGGAGAGGGAACAAAAAGAAACGCGGGGCGACCGCAGAGCCGATGCACTGAGTCCACTTAGCTGTGCTCGCCACAGGCGGGGCCGCACTCACAACACGCCGTCGAGGGTGGTGCGGCAGCCGCCCACGGGACGCCCAAGCGGCCCGAAGTCTGAAGCACCAGACCTCCCCAGCTCACCGAGTGTTGGGCGCGAGATAATGGGGGGGGGGCGATAAATGGGGGGGCAGCGAGGGCTGCAGAAAAGGGCCCCCTTAGGGCCCCTTGAAGGGGCCGTCTAGGGCCCCAGCGGGGGGCCTCCAGGGCCGAAAAAGGCACCTTTCTTCACCCCCCATTGCTTGCCCTCCGTTCAGTCGCGCCCAAAAGTGCGCACCTGCGCCCAATCTGGGGCCGAAGACTGGGGTGTAATCCGCGTCGTCTGCCCCGTCGAGCACGAGAGCGCTCGCGCCGAGGTGCCCAATCTGGAGCCCGATCTGAACGAATCTATTCGGGGCCAACATATGGCCGTATCCATGCTGTAGCGTTGCCAACTTGCGACAATCACACACCCGTGTCGGCGGGCATGTTGTGTGACCCCATCACGGGAGCCCTCGGGGGGAGCCCTGGGGAGCCCGACAGGGCTGGTGTGATCCGGTGTTGGCCCCGCGACCCAACGGGGCTATAAGACCGCGTGTCGGCCATCACCCCCGCTCCAACACAGAACCCTAGGGCTGCGAACAGAATGGACGGCGGCATACAACGTCGAATTTTTTCATACTCAAACGACACCGCATGGAAGCAACATCGCACGGGGGGCTGAGCCGAACCCCCCAGACAACATGCGTGCTCGTCGCTCGGCTTGAAACTGTTGATCACCAAACTCGATCTCGGGCTCGACAAAAGTTTGGATACTTTTTCGGGGTCACTCATCTGAAAGATCCTGGTGTCGACATGCGTGCGCCAGAGAACGGTGGATGCGACCTTAGCAGCTGTGACAGGGCGTTGCCTTGGTCAGGACGAGTCCTGGGACGGCGCTTCGAGAGAGGCCGCGAGCGCGGCAATACATGTAAATGAATTTCGTCACGGGCGTTTGAGCCAACAGAAGCGCGTGGCGAAGCTGTTGTGTAGGCAACCAAATACTTGAACCGTCTTTAAACCTATGCAGCCACTTCGAATGACAAACTTTGTTGTTTGACGCCAGCAGAGAAAAAAAACGTTCCGTGTTGAAAGACTAGCGCGCAGACTCAATGACGGCGGTACGCGGCTCATGAACGCCAAAAGCTGCATCGGCTTCTGTGGTACCAAGGTCAGGGCCGCGGTGACCTGCCGCTGATGAAGCCAAAAAGCCAAATCACTTCTCTCGCAAGTTTGCCGCCTCCGCCATCAGGACCTTGCGGGTGGACTGGGCGGCGGCCGACTACGCTGTAGCTCCAGAGGAGGACTGTCGTCACCACGGCGATGGCGGTACGGAGTGCCCATGCCGTGCTTGTCGGTGCAGCTGGGCGTTTCCTCGCCATCGCACGGACGTCCAATCCCCGTGCATTTGTCGGTTTCGCGCATGCTTTTTCCTCAAGATGGTCATAGATACTCCTCGATGGCCTTCGACGAGCAAGAATGCACACGTCCGAGCGATGCCAAGTTTCGGGCATACTGTTTCAGGATGCGGCCCCTGCGCGGACGTCCCCCCAGAGAAACGAGATGCGACTGTAGGATAACACTGGTATGATGCCGCGTTCAGTTGCATCCCTTCTCTGCCAGTGGCAGAAATCATCATTAGCCGCTGTAGTTGTAGCACGGACAAGTGAAGATGAGGAGGAGGAAGATGAGGAGGAGGAGGAAGAGAAGGAGTTCGGGTACCCTGGGGAGCGCGTGTCCTCCAAGCGCGCCACACCGTAGGCACCGACTAGCGCCAGACGAGAGCGCGCGCCTCTGCGCAAGCCGAGGCGATGCCTTCGGCTGTCGGCGCGGGGGAGGAGGAGGAGGAGGAGCGCACGTCACCTTGGAGGGGCAAGCTCGTTCGTCAGAGGTTGAGCGCAGAACGAGATGCACTGCGGGCCTGGGAGAGCATAGCGTCAGAGATAACCGACGCTGCTCCTAGACGGGGCCAGAGCTTGTGGTAGATGTGATCCGACAAAACTAAGGCTCTATGAACCCGCACCCAGCCGACCTCCCCTTCGTCGTAATCCCCTTCGGCGCGGGGGAGGAGGAGGAGGAGGAGGAGGAGGAGGAGGAGGAGGAGGAGGAGGAGGAGGAGGAGGAGGAGGAGGAGGACGATACTGAGAAGGGGCAGGCTCGAGGAAGGAGGCACATCGAGAGATGAGGAGTGCCAGTAGGGCGGGAAAGAGGAGGAGGAGGAGGAGGAGGAGGAGGCAGCGGCGTGAGGCGAAGCCGGGGGGGCGAGGGAAGGGCACGTGCTGGGGCAGTGCTCCCATACAGTCGAAGCGCTGTCTTAAGGAACCCTAGCTAAGAAACGAGGCCCCCTCATTTTCGAGGAGTTAAACTTCGACTTCCCAGAAGAAGCCGAAGGAACACCTGAGACTAACTGTAACACAATGAAAGACCACTGAGCCCCTCCCCAACGAAAAGGGTTCCTTTCCAGCGGCCCGTCTGTACCCTCTTGCATGTGCACATCGTCAGTGTGGCCAGTTTGGAGAGCCCTGCAACGGACGAAACTTTGGCCCAACACTGGCAACAACAACTGCGCCTTGGGCGCGAATGAATTGTGGGGAAGAAGGGTGCCCTTTTCGGGCCTGAGAGGCCCCCTTTGAGAGCCCCCAGAGGGCCTCTTTTCGGCAGCCCTCGCTGCCCCCCCCCCCCAATCTATCGCCCCCCCCCCCAGTACACGCCCTCCGAACGTCGATACGCTTCGATCGTCCAACTTGACTGTCCTAACTTGATCGGAATGGCCCACCTCTCTCGCGGCTTCCGCCGGCCCTCCGCTGGCTTCCGCCGGCGGAACCGCCGCCGTTTTACGCGGAAGAGATACCAACTCACTCGATCCTCGGAGGCAGGGCCCTCCTTGGAACGCCTCGACTGCGCCGGTGTGCTTTGATCGTCCGGCTTGCCTGTCCTGACCTGACCGGGGCATGGCCCACCCTTTGCCATCTCGCGGGGCCAGGGCAGGAGCGCCGCGCCTTCTCCCGGCGACGCCCGGCTCCTCGGTCCTCGCCTCGGCCGCCCTGCCTGCGGTCCACTGGGGAGGCACCAGGAATCGCAGCCCACCTCCTCGTCCCACTCCTCCTCGTTCCCTCATCCTCGCCCCACCCATCTTCTTCTTGCTCGTTATCCTCCTCCTCCTTCTCCTCCTCCTTCTCCTCCTCCTCCTGCTCCTCCTCCTCCTCCTTCGGGGATCTGCTGACCCAGGTCAATCCAAACCTGGGTCAGTCAGGCCTTGCGGGATCCTGCAGGATCCTGCGCCCGAGCCCGGGTCAATGCGACCCTGGCCCTGCAGGATCCTGCAAAGTCCAGCAGGATACTGCAAACACCCGGGTCAATGCGACCATGGCTCTGCAGGATCCTGCAAGATGCGGCGCTCTGGCTGACCCCCGTTTGCATTGACCCCCATCTCTTGAGCCCCGCCTCCTCCCTCCTTTCTCCCGGGCCCCTCCACAGGGGAGGGAGCCTTTTCCCACCTGCCTCCCCCACACTCCCCTCTCCCTGCAACGGAGTGTGTGTGTGTGTGTGTGGCGGGGGTGGGGGTGGGGGGGCAAGGCAGGAGAGAGAGCAAGGGCGAGGAAAGGGAGAGGGAGGCGGAGAAGGGACGGAAGAAGAAGGAGACAGTAAAGGAGGGATGAAATAATGAAAAATGAGCCAAGCCCCCACAGCTTGGAATTCCACTGGCGGCGCAGCTCTGTGTGGTTGTGGTTGTTGTTGTTGTTGATGATGATGATGATGGTGATGATGATGATGATGATGGCAATGATGATGATGGCAAGGATGATGATGATGATGATGATGATGATGATGATGATGATGATGATGATGATGATGATGATGATGATGATGATGGTGTTCCGAGGTTTGCGTGGTAGGCCCGCCCGATGCTACTGCGGTGCCGATGCCGCATGTCTTGCACGCAATAATCCGCTGTCCTTGCTATCAGAAGCTGGCCTCTGTTGACTACAGTAAGCGTGATGGCACCGTCATTTACGCCAGCTTCATCTGCAGCGGTTGCTGCAGGCTGGGGCGCATGGTTTGGGGCTCACCCGCCACCCAGGAGTTCTCTCGAGTCTTCAAATTCCGTAGCGGTGTGGCTTGGTGCACGCGTGGGACACATTGATATGAGTTCTTGGTTCCAGTTCGGTTTCGGACCCCCGCGATTTACATAGTTTATCCAGAAAGCCTCGCTCTCACCTCCTCCCTCTTCCTCCTCCCCCTTCCTCCTTCACTTTCCGTCTCTCCTTCCCCTCCTTCCGCCTCCCTCTGCATCGTCCTCCTCCTCCCCCTCCTTCCTTTGTTCCCTCGGCTTCCCCAGAAAGCAACAGACCATTGGGAAAACAAAAAACAAAAAAACAAAAAAAAACAATGTTTTGGGAGAATACAGATTGCAAGGCGAACCCGCCCGAAACATTGTTTTTATTGTTTGTTTGTTTTTTCCGTTTTTGTATTTTGGGGGTTTTCCAAGGCTCTGATCCAAAAGGGGATTCTGATCAGCAGGAGGGGGAGGGGGAGGAGGAGGAGGAAGACGGCGGCGGCGACGATGGCGACGACGACGACGGCGGCGGCGACGAGGACACAGCGCGCTCGAGCAGGCACGGTGCACTTCGACCATGATTCTTGCTTGCCTCTGCAGAACCTCTGGCTCGCTTCTCTTTCCATCGTGCCTTGATGCGGCAGAAGGGGGCATCCATAAATGGATTCCCCTTCGACGATGTGCCCCTGCGACGATGTGGCCGACATGGAAAGGCCCCCAGGCCAGTAGCGCCGATCGGATGGCAAAACACAACGGGGAACCCAAATAATGGGTTCCCACCTCCGCGCCCGAAACCACTGCCGTTCGTCTGCGCGTGATTTACTGCCCGAACCAGAGCCTGAACCAGAGCCAGAACCAGACCCAAAACCAGAAACTGAACCAGAGACAGACCAAGAACCAGAGCCAGAGCCAACATCATAGCAAGAACCAGAGCCAGAACCAGAGCCAGAACCAGACCCAGAACTAGAGCCAGAACCAGAACCAGAATCAGAACCAGAACCAGAACCATAACCAGAACCAGAACCATAATCAGAACCAGATCCAGAACCAGAGAGCCAGAACCAGGGCCATAACCAGAACCAGAACCAGAACCATAACCAGAGCCAGAACCAGAACCAGAGCCAGAGCCAGAACCAGAACCAGAGCCAGAACCAGAGTCAAAACAATAACCAGAACCAGAACCAGAAACAGAGCCAGAGCCAGAACCATAACCAGAACCAGAGACAGAACCAGAGCCAGAACCAGAACCAGAACCCGAGCCAGAACCCGAGCCAGAACCAGAGCCAGAACCAGAGCCAGAACCAGAGCCAGAACCAGCACCAGAACCAGATCCAGAGCCAGAACCAGAGCCAAAACCAAAGCCAGAACTTGAACCAGAGCCAGAACCATAACCAGAACCAAAGCCACATGTGGAGCAGCCCAGCCCAGTTCCAAGCAGACATAAGATAGCCGATCCTACATCCTTAAACGGGGATGCCCTTGCCATCCCACAGGAAACCGACGCCGACATGTTGCTTTTATGGGGCAGCATATTATGAAGTCTCTGGCCGCCCTCCCTCCGAGAAGTTCCGTAGTGCCCGGCCGGCTCGAGCTGTTTGATTGCGCGCGCCTTTCGTGCCGACCCCTCTCTTTAGCGGCTGCCATGGCGAGGGGGAACGCGATCCCCCCCAAGACCCTCCGCGAGACTCTCGGGGACGCCGTTGGGGACGAGAGCATCAATTTCGGCGAGGCCCCCGCGCGCGCCGACGGCATGAACCCCCACTCCCACGCTGGCCTCCCGCACGGCCACGTAGGGCAAGAGGGGCCGTCGCAGATCGCGGATCTTCCTGCTGCGCCCAGGAACGCCCGCGCAGGCACGAAGATCTCTTACTTCGGGGACCTGCTGATGAACCAAGCTTACGAGGAGATCACGGACAGTGACGGGAAAAAGGTCGGTGTCCTCACTGACTGGAAGGACGCCCATGGGCAACCGTGCCGTTTGGACGTGGTCAAGGACCTTGCCACGAAGTCCAATTTCAGTGGCCTCCCTCCACCGTTCAACCTCAAGAGCCAGCCTGGTGGGCCGCACGTCATGCAGATTTTCGTCTTGGGCGCTGGCGATGGCAAAGTGCACGTTTTCAAGGGCGTTGACCTGAAGGGCCAGTTCCTGAAGATGGCCAACTGCGAGCCCATGTGTCATTGCACGGGCGCCGCGTATCAGTATGGGAACCAGTACAGAGCAGGCCGCAATGCGATTTGTTACCTCCTGGAGAAACTCGGCGGCCTACAGATTCGCTTCTCCACGCTGACCGCCACGGCAAAGCCTGCCAAGCGCGCGACCGAGCGGGAAAAGAAGCAGGAAGGGCACCGCTACATCGAGAAAAAGGGCCCGAAGAGCAACAACCGCAATCAGTTCATGGAATTCGCGGACAGGGACAGCAGGGCCGAGGAACACGGCGCCATCTGGTTAGCCCCATTGCCCCCTCTCCCCCCGACCCCCATCTTCGGCCGCGCGGGCCTTTTGACCGCCGAGCGATTGCGGCTAGCCCAGCAGCGCCGTTGTTCCCCCGCCCCCAGGAGATCAACGACCCGCAGTCGAAAATCTACGGCTAGGAGGGGCCCTGCGTGGCCCAGGCGCTGCGGAACCACGCGAGCGGGCGCATCAACGCCAAGCGCCTCTCTGTCTGGGTGCTCACGCTGAAGGACTTCGAGCCGTGGTTCATCAACGAGGTGCTCGTGAAGATCCTGCCAACTCTCCACCGCAACGGCGTGCTCTGGATCGGCAAGACCAGGTGGGGAAGTTGACGGCGTCGAAGACACTTGCGTTCTTGATGTCCATGCTCGAGATCGATGCCCTTGGGGGCGATGACAGGGAGGGCGCGCCTGAGCCTTCAATTGTCACCGCCAGGCACTTTGAATTCTTCAAGGGCGAGCCCGTGGAGAGGGCGCTGCCCGCGGTGTTCGACGACGGGGACTTTGCACAAGCAGGGCGCGTCCGTGTTAAAGGCTTTCCTCAACCCGAGCGAGGAGGATCCCACGCTGTGGGCGAGGTGGGGGCCCAGCACGTTCGCCCCAGGGGCGCCCCGCCAGGCCGTGAACAACAGCTACAACAATGCTCTGGAGAAGCGGATGGTGGCAGACTGGCGCCAAGGGAAATTCATGGTGATCACGATCCAGCAGCTCATGGCCCTCATCGCGCCCTCCCTGAAGCAGATCACGGAGGAAGAGGACATGAAGGCCCTGCTCGCGAGGTCCCACGTCGTCGTGACCATGGACACGCGCGTGTATTTCCGTTTGGCATCCGATGAGTTTCCAGAGGACGGCGTCGCGCCTTTCTACACATACAGCAAGAAGTCAAAGCCTGACCTCTTCAACTACTCGCCCGAGGCGCGCGCGTGCTTCGGCAGGTGCAAGGACGACCCGACCTCTCCGAACAACTACCCGCCCGACTTCAAGGAGAAGGCGGAGTGGTCCTTGAATTTTGCGAAGCGCTTGATGCGCGGCGAACAAGTGCCCACTGTGTCGACCACCCGCGGGACCTCGCTCTTCGGGGAGCCCGTGCACAGGGTTCAGCCACAGGCCGCGCCCCCGCCAGCGGGCGCGCCCGCGGCCCCGATGGCAGCCGAAGCCGCGCCAGAGGAGGGCCCGCCAGCGGTTCAGCCAGAGGCCGTGCTCACGCCAGCGGGCGCGCCCGCGGCCCCGATGGCTGCCGAAGCCGCGCCAGAGGAGGGCCCGCCAGCCAAGCGGGCGAAAGCCGGCGCCCAGGGGGGGCGCGCGGCGTCCCCCGATCCTTTCGCGGGCGGCTTCAGGTGCGACCGCCTCGGGGGCGACCGCGGCGACTACGAGGGCGAGGAAGAGCCGCCGCTCGGGGCCCCCGCGCAGGAGATCGAGCGGCTCTGGGGGCTCCACCAGGCAGGCGCCATCACGCTCGCGGAGTTCAACGTCTTGAAGAAGAGTGCGATCAGCGAAGGGTTCAAGGCCGCCTTAGGCCTTGCAGAAGGTTGCGCCCGCCAAGAAGGAGGATCGCAGCGCCAAGCGGGAGCAGATGCCTCGCGCGCCAATCAAGCGGGACCCGACCGAGGGGGCTGCCAAGTGGGAGGTGTTCGAGGCGAAGCCCGTGGACAAGGAGACGATCCAGGGGCTCTTCCCAGGCTCGGGGAGCGCAGAAGTCGGGCGGCGCTCGCGAGGCGTCATAGGAAGCCCGTTCGTTAACCAACGGGTGCTTGAATTGCGCGCCGTTCGGTCGCGAGCACGGCTGCCCCTTCTGGCAACGTGTAACGGGCGATTCCTTTGCGCGCCCTCAGTCGGCCGCCTTGCTTCTGAGCCCCCAACAGGCGTCGCGGCGATCGACTCGGACGAGGACTGAGTGAGGCCGCGGCCGCGGGGGGCCAGACGTAGCAGATGAGTCTAGCTGCGGTTGGTAGCCGAATTCGTTCGGGAAGGCATGCGACTGTTGGGGCGTGTCCAAATCGTTGGGGGATGTAAACAATACGTGACAGCCTTTTATAGGCAACCTGCGCGCGTGGCAAGGATAGATATCGCGCGCGATGGCACCCGCGCGCCCTTGCCTCTGCGGCCCTCCTTTAGCCAGCCATAGCCCAGCAGGCTCCGCGGCGGGGGTTCAAGGGAAGTTCAAGGGGATTGCATCGATATCCTGCGTGCTCTCTAGCATGATCTACCTTCTGCTCTGCGCGCGCACGATCTGGCCCACTCTCTACCCTTGGCCCGCGATTACCGTGGTCTCTTTTCGCCGCGCAGCCACAATTCCTTCACCCGTCGCTTCGCTTGCACCGCAGCTGTTTTGGCTCGAGGGCGCATCGGCAAACCGCATATCGGGGGCGCTTGCGGCGATGGCAGGCATGGCGCCCACGCACAACAACATCAAGAGCTTCAAGAAGGCGCTCGACGCGGCGACTTTCGACACGAGGGAGGAGTTTCTCGCTGTTGTCAAGTACGCCAACATCGAGGACATGTCGCCGTATCCGAAGGACCCCACGACGCCGCTGATGGTCTTTGCCCAGCACTTCGGCGTGGTTCCCGATGAGTACTGCTGCCAGGAGTGCGGCTATGAGTTCACCATGAAGGTCAAGTCTGGGACGTCTGACCGCGCGGCGCGCTGGCAGTGGCGGGGCCCTCGGCGCGACCGCGCCAGCTGCTGCGACGCATGCGGCGACGTTGAGATCTCAATGACGAAGGGCACCCTGTTGGCAGGCGTCAAGGCGTCAAAATGGCTCCCATTCTTCGGCTGCATGGTCATGTGGGCCCAGGAGTGCCCGCACTTGAAGATCGTCCACGAGCTCGGCAAGCAGCACAACGTCGCGGGCCCCTGAATGGAGAAGTTCCAGGATGTCGCCGCGTCTTACATCGCCGGCAAGATCTCCCTCCCGAAGCTGCACGAGGCCTTCAAGAAACGGGCCAAGGCCAGTGGCAAGAAGGGCGTGAAAAAAGACTATCTCCAAGAAGAAACAGGCCAAATTCATTGTGCAGGCAGACGAGGTCTTCCTGAACAAGTCCAAGGTCAGCCGCCTCGCGCCAGGCACCCGCCCCAAGAAGGGCAAAGCATGGCTGTGGGGCGCGGTCGTGCAGGGCAGCCCAGAGAACTTCGTCTTCCGAGTCTTGGAGCACCCAGAGGACGCGTTCGACGGGCGCCCCCGCGGAAAGCAGGAGATGCTGACGAATTTCGACACGCTGGGCCTCCGCAAGGGCATGGTCGTCGCCACGGACGGGTGGAAGGCCACGATCGCCGCCATCAGGCAAACCAAGGGCAGGGATGGATGGTCGGACAGGGACCTGAAGCACGAGATCGTCGTCCACTCCAAGGGGGAGGTCAAGAACCAGCGCGGCTCCACGATGAACCACATCGAGAACCTTTGGTCGGTCCTCAAGAGGTGGCTCAAGAAGCGCCTTGGCGGTCGCCTGCCGACTACCTCGGATCGGCGGAAGTGGGCCCGCTGGGTGACGGAGTTCCAGTACAGGAAGAACGTCACAAAGACGCACTCGGTCGATGGCGGCAACACCTACTCCCTGCCGGCGAAGGCGTTCCTCTCCCACGTGGCGGAGGTCACGCTGGCTGGGGGGCTTTGACGCGGCGCCTCGGGTCCTGACGCAGCAAGTAGTCTCGAGGCTCGGCGGCGCTTGTGATGCAGGCAAAATGCTGGGCTCGCGCTTGCATGGCGTGAGAATGGGGCCACCCATGCCTGGAGTTGAACAGCGAGCCCACGTCACTGCGGCAAACAACATCATCCAATCATCAGCGCCATCGCCACCATCGCACCACGCCGCATTCGCAGAATTCCTTAAATCGCGGGGGTCCGAAACCGAACTGAAACCCTTCTGGTACCGAACTGGTTACTCCCGCGGGGCAGTTGCAAGGGATACTCACGAAGATGTCGCGGAAAGACTCGTATGATGTTGAGTTGCGCGCGAGGGACAGAAATTTCCAAGGGGTCGAACAGCTCCCAGCGAGTGAGACTTGCCACAACTTTGGCATGAACAACAGTAATGCTTGAGATGCGCACCTTGCTATCACGCCCCATTTTCCACGTGAGCGCATGTTCATGTTGCATCCGTACAGTTTCACGGCAACCATATAATGATGTATACTTTGTGCTAATGTATGCGCTAATGTGTGTTGTCGCTCCAGCTTGCAACGAAATCTGGGATATCCAAACTTGCTGTCTTGATTCAATCGGCACTGTTCTCACCCTGTTCTAATAATTGTATCGGCTTGAACCGCCTGTGGATGTCGGTGCGCTCGCCTGCGGGGCAGGTGAACCTCGCTTCTTGACACCGCGTCAGGGTTTCATTTGACATGCAATTTCCTTGTCTCCCGTCCCCCTGCTGTTGTGCGCTGCTTGTCGTTGTGATGCTGCTGTCCATCGTTCTGCTGTCTTTGTAATTCCTTTGCGGGTCGTTGCTTCCATGGAGTGAAAATGCGGCTCTTGCCGGTTGGACATTCCAGTGTGTACGGCTCCTGGGGCTTGGGGCTTCGTTGCAACAGAAAAATCTGGGATATCCAAACTGACACCGCCAACGCGGCCAGGAAGCTGCAGCCAAATTAGACTCCACGTCCCACCGAGGCCAGGGTTCGCAAGCCCCCCTCGGAGTCTTTGTGTTTCCTATAGCTGTCCAGCACGACTATTCCTCCGAATCCTGGGCAGGCCAGTATCGACCACCCCCTGTCATCCCCTGAAAAACTACTGTGCGGTGCACATGCGTTGATTTAAACCGTGCGTGCTCTAAAAAGTGCACAATGCGGACTACATGCGCGCGCCTCCCGCGCGCGCATGTCAAGCTATAAGAAAACCACTTGTATTATGAAACGGCTCAAGACATTGCTACCCGCTCTCTGCCAACAGCGATGTTCTGGCAAAACTTGTCAGGCAGCCACAGGTTGCTGACCATTCTGTCAACTTGGAGCACGTGGACCACACGCGCGTGCACGCCTTATCGCGCGCCCGCCAACTCTTTCAAACAAGGCCATGCGAGCCACACGCGTGCGTGTATGCGCGCGCACGTCGGAATCCTTCCAGAACCGCTGGCTCTCTAAGTTTTTCAGCATACGACAGACTAATGGCCTTGCAATTTACATGCGTCAGGGGATCTGAAGTTCTGCACGCGCACACTTCCTTATCATTCTCATCAACACCATCGCAATCACCATCGCCAACATCACCATTGCCATCGTCATCAGCATCGCCATCGTCGCCGGCATCATCACCACTGTTACCATCATCGTCATCGTCCATGTTGTTGCCCTCGTCGCCACCACCATCGCCACCGCCATCGTCCTCCTCCTCCTCCTCATCAGCATCATCAGCATCATCAGTATAAGCAGCAGCATCATCTTCATCTTCACTTCATCATCAGCAGCATCATCACGATCACCATAACCATGACCATCGCCACTACCATCACCACCACCGTGATCAGCATCATCAGCCTCATCAGCCTCATCATCATCATCATCATCATCATCATCAGTATCATCGTCATTACCACCATCAATCATCATCATCACCACCATCATCATCAAAAGCATCATGATCATCATCATCAGCATCATCACCATCAATCATCATCATCCTCATCCTCATTCTCATCCTCATCCTCATCCTCATTTTCATCGTCGTCGTCGTCGCCTTCGTCACCGAAATGGTCGTCACCATCGCAAGTCGCTCGCGCGAGTCGTGAAACTGCACGAGCAAGGCCCGCGCGCGAGAGTGCGCCTGCGGAGATTAACGATCAAGCTCCGAGCGGTAACTCCACTCGCGCCCTCTCGGGCTTTACCAACAACTTTCGGCGGCGAGCGAGGGGGAGAAGTGAGAAGGAGAAGGCCCTCTCAGAAGGCGGCGGGGCTTCTCAGAAACCCTCTGGCCTTCTGAGGGTTTGTTGTGCCTTCGGGGAAGGCTTAGGGAACTTCTCAGAAGGCCTGGGGACCTCCGAGCCTTCTGAGAAGGCCTTCTCCTTCTCATTTCCCCCCCAGGCGCGACGCCGAAACTTGATGGTGGGCGTCGGAACATCGAGAGTGGTCACGCGCGGATGCGGTCAGAATCGACAGCCAGTAAGCCCACGACTCCGTGCCCTGCCCCCCCCTGCACTTGCCCAAGGCAACTGCTGAAGAAAAGCGGAAGCGAACATCAATACCAAGATGCAGCGCCATGCAACAGGCGCACGATCACTCAATGCTCGCTACACGAGGCTGTCTTCGCGCCTCCCCCTTCCGCGCCACTCCGCCCCTTCCCTCACCACCCACCGCTTCCCGCTTGCCTCCCGCCCCTGGACACCTCCCTCGCACACATCCAGAGATACTGGGAAGGAGGGGGACGACGACGACGACTACGACCCACGACGACAACGACGAAGCGGACGAGGAGGACCAGCAGCAGGGCAAGGAAGATCTGAGGAAGAGGAGGGCAAGACTGACTCTTAAACCACACTCGCTCCGTTGGCGCATCTCTTCGGGGCGGCACCTGGGGGTTGAATCGCCCGATCCCTGGCCCCAGATGATCGCGCAGTCCGCGGCGCACGTTCAGCCTGGCCTGGCCGCCGGCCTGCGACGCAGCAGGCACCATTGGCCCCGGGGGTCGCCCCGACAAGGGTCGTAGAGGTCTGAACTCGGGCAGGGGCATCCAGCGTCTGATCGACAAGATGCCCGTGGCCGCCACGGACCCCACTGCGCCTGAGCAGGTGGCCTCGACACGAGGGCGTCTGGCCGACCAGCAGGTGGCGTCGGTCGTAGAGCCAGGCAGCGCCGCAGGCGGCGCAACTCGCCCGGGCTCAGAAGTTCGACAGCCCTATCATCGCCCCCTCACAAGAACACGATGTGACGACCGGAGCCCCTGTGACCAGCCACGGGGGAGTTCCCCGCTCCGACCCGAATGCGGGGCTAGCTCCGATAAGAAGGTGCTGGATGCATTCGGCACCCTCTTCCCCCCCCCTCCGCAAAGGACCGGGGGGATCCAAGGGGGTCCAGAATCCCCCCTCCTCCCCCGGGATTTTTTCGGGTGGGGGAGAGAACCTTCCCCCCGTGGCAACGACGACGACGACGACGCCGACGCCGACGCCGACGCCGACGCCGACGGCGGCGACAGCGTCAGCGGCGACGGCAGCGCACCTGTCGCTGGCGCCCGCGCCACGCGCCAGCCCTGATTGAATAATACGAGAGCTCGATTCGACTCTCAGAGAACCCTAGAAGGGCTCAGTTCAACTCTAGTAGAATCCTGTTATTGGGGCTGGATACAGCTCGAATGAAATCTTGTCTTGATTCGACCAAGCTCACATAGAGTCTAAAAAACGCTCGATCCAGCTTCATCAGAACCCTACTAAGACTGGATCCAGTTCTACGGGATCCAGCTCGAATGGAATCCTGCTACAGCTCAATCCAGATTCGCTTCAATCCTACCAGGGCTCGATCCTACTAAAGCTCGATCCTGCTCTAAGTCAATGCTACTATGCTCGAATCCAACTCTAATGGAGCCCTAGTAGGTCTCGGCCCCCCTTTAACATAATCCTGCTAAGGGTGGATCCAGTTCTAATCGGACCCTACGAGCACTCGGTCCATCTTTCATGGATTCCTACTAGGCTGGGTCCAGCTGTGAAAGAATCCGATTCGGGCCCGGTCCAGCTCTGATAGAACCCTGCTACTAGGGCTGGATCCAGCTCGAATGAAACCTCATCTGGGTTCGTCCAAGCTCACACAGAATCCTACACAAGCTCGATCCAGCTTCTAAAGAATCCTACGAGGGCTGGCAGCTTTATTCATGGATCCTACAAAGGCTCTACCCAGATGTAATGCAATCTTATCAGGGTTGGATCCAGCACGACTAAAATCACACTACGGTTCGGACCGGCTCTAATAGAATCTGCTATGCTTGAGTCCAGTTCTACCTGAATCCTACGAGGGCCCAATTCATCTTTATTACAATCCGATCAAGGCTCTCGATCCAACTCAAATAGAACGTCTTGTGGGCTAGATCCAGCTCTGATATAATGATTCCGGGCTCGATACATCTATAACGGGATCCTCCATAGGCGTCGTCGCCGGCGTCGTCGTCGTCTGCGTCGACTTCGTCGTCGTCGTTGCCGCCGTCGTCGTCGTCGCTGTTGTCGTCGGCGTCAGCGTTGGCGTCGGCGTCGTCGTCATTGCCACAGGGGGGTGGCTTATGGACCCCCCCGAAGGAGTCCCAGGACGGCGGCGGCGGCGGCGGCGACGACGACAACATCGTCGTCATCGTCGCCGTCGTTGCCCAGGGGGGGTTTTGGAACCCCTCGAATAATGTTTCCCCCGAATAATTTTCCGAAGGGGGGGGTCCAAAACCCCACGTCCCCCCTGTTTTTTTGAAAGCGGGTTGAACCCCCCCCTGCCAGCAGCGGCAGAAAGCCCTCTTTCAGATGGACCGTGGACGGCACTCCTTGTTGCCACGCAGACAGAACGCACCCATGGCCTCGCCTCTGTCACGCAGGGCATTTGCACATGGACGCTAGCATTGGGCTAGCGCGCGCGGGCTAGGCGCCAACCAGTCATTCAACTGTGATCTTAAGGCCTTTCTCGCCAGCGTGTGCTTGTTACAGCACAGAGCTCTCTACCGACTTTTTCGCTGCGACGTGTTCTCTTGGGCACGGTGCGATCCCAAAGTGCGATGATAGTATCAGCGCCCGCTTTTTTCAGCGGCGCCCCCCACTGCAGAAGCGCAGGGGGTGCCACCTCGGGGTCAGCAGGCGCGCCCGTGATTGCCATGTGAAGTTAGCGCGGGACTAGAGACTAGATGCCGATTCCAGCCTTGCTATCGTGCGACGTTGAGCGCCACATGACTTACCGCTGGGCCGCATGAGCTTGCGTACTGTTGTTTTGGCCCTGGGACCATCAAAAACGCATCCTCGGTGGGTCGGGATCTCTGGGGACCCGCATATGAAGAAAGACAAAGACATCGGCTGTTCTTGGGTGTGCACTCTCCACGAGCGTGCCACGCGCGCAGAGAAGCGTGCGCGGCGGCACTGGAACCTCGCATCCACTCGCTGGGCGGACACCTTTGCGGCAAGCCGCGACGCGAGCCAGCGACGCTTCGCGGCGCGCCTGGCAGCCTGGGGGGTCCCGAGGCGGCGGCCTCGGCTCCCTCGCCCTGGCCGATGGCGCCCGTTCAGCGGCGCCGCGGCCCGGGGCTGGCCCGCCGAGGCCGACCGGTGGCGTCCCGCGACCGCCGCGGGACCCACCGACCGCCCCGCGACCGCGACCGCGCGTCCGCAAGCCGCTGGCGCAGGAGCAGCGTGCTCCGAGGGCCGCGCCCCGAGGCCTGCGGGGCTGCTGCGCCGTCCCGCATCGAGGTCTCCGCGGACACGGCGACGCTCGCCCGGGCCTCGGTGCCCACGTGGCTCGCGCGGGACCTCTTGCCATCCCATGCTTCGGCTACACGCCAGAGGTGACCCTGGGCAAGAGTGACCGTTGGTGCGCGACTTTCGGAGGGCGCGGGGGGGGGGTGGGCCAAACCCGAGCGCGCCAGCCGCTGCTATCGCACCGCTTTCGGCAATCTGGGGACCCCCACAATCCCCGCACCGAAAAGTCACTCCGGCGAAAGGTCGGTGGGTGGCAGCAGACGTCTCGTAGGACGTCGTAGGATCGTTAAGCAAGGAGATACCCCATGTCCTGCTGCCGTGCTGGCGGAAGCGGCCTCTCGGGTCATCAGCGAGGGGCTGTCCACCGCCACGACTCCCCGGAACCGCGCCGCCCCCCCCGGCGCGCGAGCGCCTCCGCGGCTGCGCCTCACGCACGAATGCCTTGGCACGGGGGAAACGGGTCCTGGACCCTGGGGCCTCCCCCCAGGACCAGTTCTTCGTCCCGAGTCGTTCTCTGACGGTCCCGGGACCCGTGGAGGGCCCCGAGAGCCCGAAAGCGGCGCAAAACCTCAGGACCCGTGTCCCCCACGGAGAGTGTCACGATGGGTCACGCCAGCTCGAACACCCGGCGCTGTGCCGGGCTGCGGAGGAAGTCGTGCACCGACCACAGCCCTGTGGCGCGCACCCACGGCACAGGAGGCCCGTCGCGCGGGCGCCAGCTGAGCCCGCCACGCGGTGTGCGGCCGCGAGAGCTCCTGCGCCGTCGCCCGATGGCGAGGCCCAGGTCCTCGCCAGACATGCTGCTGACCGCCTGGCGCCTCTTCGGCGCAGCCACCTCGTCCCTTGGGCGCGGGCGCAGGCGCGGGCGCGGGCGTCTGCAGGGGCGTGGGCGTGGGCGTTTGCCGGGGCGTGGGCGTGGGCGCGGGCGTGGGTGTGGGTGTGGCTCCTCGCGCTGGTAGGCGCCTGGGAGAAGCCGCCCATCGACAACGGGCACCACTTCCCAGCCGCTCGGCGCCTCATCCGCACTTTGGGCGTCGCTATACGGGGGGACGTTGAATGGGGGGGGGGAGAACAAAAACACTTCTCGGGCCCTAAAGGCCCCCTTTGGGGCCCAAAGGGCCCCTCTTTCTGCAGCCTGCGCTGCGCCCCCACCCCAATTTATCGACCCCCCAATACGCGACGCCCAACGCACTTGCGGCGGTCGGCCGTCCGGCAGGACCTCGCGACGAGGTCGGGCCAGCTCGGTCTCCTCGGCGCGCCCCCGCCCGCCTCGCGGGCTCCCTCGCGCAACAGAGCCGTGCGACTCGGGAGAGGGACGGAGCGAGAGCCGGTCCGACAGGACCGCAACCCCCGCTGTGTGGACGGGCTCGCACGAGAGGGGCACACGCGCCTCTGCTCTTGAGAGAGCCGGCTTCGTAGCGAACGCTCATTCTCTCCGTGGGCCCCATGCAGGGCAAGCCCTGGGAGAGGAGCAGATAGTACAGAGCAAGGGAGAGACAGGAAAAGAGGAGGAAGACGAGTGAAGAGGGCGCGGGACAGTGGGGCGGAGGCGGCGGCGGAAGACGGAGGAGGAGATGGGAAGAGGAGTAGTAGAAGAGAGAGGCAGGGCGGGGAGGAGGAGAGGGAGGCAGGGAGGAGAGGAGGAGGAGAGGGAGGCAGGGAGGTGGAGGGGACGTCGGCGCCCCTGGGTGGCTGGGGGGGCGGGGCGGCGCAGACCTGCTCGAGCCGCGCCGTCGGTGTCGCCTGCCCCCGCCGGCCGCACCAGGGAGGAGGCCGCCCACCGCAGCTCTTTCTCCCCTGTTCTTCCCGCTTGGGCGTCGCTGAACCGAGATCCTGGCGCTTCAATTCTTTCGAGCTGGGCCTTCTCGCCTTTTTTCGGGCCCCGGGGCCCTCACAGATCGATCCGGGTCTTATGCGATGTTCCCCAATCAGAGCTTGCCTCTGTAGAGGTCCTAGCGGATTCATATGGTTAGGTGAGCTTTGCCGCCGATTTCCGCGGCCCGCCCGGGTGCCCAGGTGCCCAGGTGCCCGGGTGCCCGGGTGGCTGGGTGCCCGGGTGCCCGGATGCCCGGGTGCCTTCTAGCCCTATAGCCCTACAGCCCTACAGCCCTATAGCCCTATAGCCGCATAGCCTCAGAGCCCCATAGCCCTATAGCCCTACAGCTTTATAGCCATATAGCCCTATAGCCCCATAGCCTTGTAGCCTTTTGGCCATATAGCCCTATCGCCCTAGAGCCCTAGAGCCCTACAGCCTTATAGCCCTATAGCCCAATAGCCCAATAGCCCTATAGCCCAAATAGCTCTATAGCCCTATAGCCAAACAGCCATATGGCCTCGTATCCCTATAGCCCTATAGCCTTACAACCTTATAGCCCTATTACCCTATAGCCCTATACCCCCACAGCTCTATATGCCTATAGCCCTATTGCCCTATAGCCCCATAGCCCTATAGCCCTAAAGCCCAATGGTCATATAGCCGTATAATCCCATCGTCCTATATACTCATAGCCCTATGACCCTATAGCCCCATAGCCCCAGAGCCCCATAGCCCCATAGCCCTATAGCTCTACAACCCTATAGCCCTATGGCCCTATAGCCCTATAGCACCATAGCCCTATAGACCTACAGCCCTATGGCTCTATAGCCCTATAGTTCCATAGCCCTATAGCCCCATAGCCCCATCGCCCTATAGCCCAATAGCCCTAAAACGACTTTGATTGGGGCCTTTCTCCGCTATCATTGTAATTTTCTGCAACGTCGGATCTCAGGGAAGGTGCACGCTTCGGCCCCAAAGGCCCCCTTTCGGAGCCCGAAAGGGCGCCTTTTCTGCAGCCCTCGCTGCCCCCCTAAGGCCACTTTGCCGCGTTCCCATGAAGCCACACCCAACCCGCTTTCGGGGGTTGCTGAAGGTGCCCCCTGGCCCAAGGTGCCCCCAACTTTCCACTCCTTTCTGGAACCCCTGAGGTCCTCTGGGCCTCGTGAGGGTGTTCCGGAGGCAATGCGGGCGTCCTTGCAAATCCTGGGGGCGCCTTGGGCCAGGGGCACTTCTAGCAACACCCGGTGTGTCCTTCTCTTCCCACAGACTTTGGTCTTTGGGCCTGGCGTCGGTTGAAGGGCCCTGAGCTGGCGGCGAGCCAGGGGGGAAGTGAGATGGGGCGGGCCTGTCCAGAAGGCTCGGAAGTCCCCTGGCCGTCCGTTCAAAAGTATTCTAAGCCTTCCCCAAAGACGCAGAAAACCTCTCAGAGGCCCTCCGAAGAGCCCCGCCGCCTTCTGAGAAGGTTTTCTCCTTCCTACGTGCCCTGCTCGCTCGTCGCCGACTGAGCGGAGGGTGGAGACATTGCCGCCAGGGCCTCGACGGATGCCGCGGCCACGGCCTTGCCTCTCCCGCCTCCCATTTCTGCCCCGCCTCCATCCTGCTTGATGGGCCAACTTTCCACCACCACTACCATGGTTAGGATATGGAGGAGGGAGGGAGGAGGAAGGGGAAAGGAGGAGGAGGAGAAGGAGGAGGAGGAGGAACAGGAGGAGGAGGAGGAGTTTGAAGGAGGAGGACAATGAGGAGGGAAATGAGGAGGGCGCGGGGCAAGGAGGATGGACGAGCGAGGAAGGAGGATGAGGGGTGTGATTCTGATGCGTTTTAGCGCAATGGCCACAAAAAGACCCCTCGAGGTCAAATGGCAGCGAGTGGTGCATATACACACGTGACACATGCACTATCTCACACCCGTGAAATTTCATCACGAGCTAGCCGGCAGACCGCGCAGTACCGCTGGTCTCAGCGAGCCTCTAGGGGCAGTAAAAGGAATATTCCCATGTTGGGATTACTCAAGTCAAAGGCAGCCAGGACTCCGCCACTCACTTCCCCGATGGAATAGCATTCATCCTGGCCCTCGCCAGTTGTTTCTTGATTTTCTTTAAGGTCGATCCAGGGTCTGGAGTTACGTCATACGAACTTGCACGTAAGATCTTAACAAGGAAATGTGTAGGCACATTCTTTGTCAGGCAATCAACAGCCATAATACTTGCACCGTTCCATCGGGTCTTATCACAAAATGTGCGGGGATGCCGAATCTCGAGCTCTTCCGTTCCATTGGTCCAAATATTTCGTCTTCAACTACCAAAATCGATACTCAAGCGCTTACCTTCTGCCTTACCCATAGTTGGTGCTATGAGATGTTCTCCCAGGATTCTGCAATCCGTCACCCATAAGTGTCTCATAGAGATGACTGGTTAGTCTTCCCAGTTGGCTGGCAGCTTCTCTCCTGCGCCAATTATCCCACGCGCATCTGCGATGGCGGCGCGAATGCGCACACCAGATTCTACACCCCATAAACAAGCCAGGGTCTCTGATCGTAGTGTAGATATACATATTCGTTTGATAACTTTACTAGATACACATATAGGATGAGCATGATCACTGTTCCCCTCGATAATTCCAGGCCCCGCGATTCCATTGAACCTAGCCCTCAGAGACATGAGGGGCTCGATTCTACCCTTGACTACGTCTTCTCCTCCTGCCCAGCTGGCGCCAGTAACAATAAGAAGCATCATATCTTGATTCCACTTAACAGCTCCACCTTTGAATACGAAACCGCAGTCAGCGGACTGAGTTGCTTCTTCTAAAAAAACGGTTGGCTTCTTTGAGATGGTTTACCTCAGCGCGACACGCTGCAGTCTGCAGTCTGCCCACACGATACAATAGCTCAGGTGTACACTGGCGTGAAGCCTATGACAAAGCACCTGCGACCGATGTAGGCTGCGCTGTCTCGCCCTCGTTGAATTTTCTCGTGAGGGGACTGTCTCTAGGATCGGATGCAGCCTCCATATTCTCAATATTGTCCTCGGCCGTGATACGCGCCGTGAAATCTTCATCTTGAAGTAGATCTCGCGAGTGTCAAACTCTGCTAATACCGAACCGATGATTTCCTGACATCTCATCATCTGCAGCCCACAGCATGTCATCGACATGGCTACCTAACATACCCGTGATCTCGTTCTTGCCATTGTGAATACTGAACAAAGCAGCCATGCTGCGATTCTCCATCAGATATGAGCTTCAAACCTTCTGCGAATTTCCTTCCACCAACCTCGTCCTGCGTCACGCGTGCCATACCATAGACAGGCGTACGCGCGATCGGTGCTCCACCATCCGGCACTGCTTCGAGTCCGTCGGGCGGTGGCTTGAGCAGCATGAGGCGGTCGAGTTCCTGCCCCTGGAAGTCCGCAGATGTAACGTCGGCACACCTAAGCGTCTTCTTCGTACCGGCAGCCCAATGTACTATCAACATTAGCCCTTCGAGTTCGCATGTTGGTAAATCCGCGCGGATACCCAGCGACTCTTCCAAATCTCCACGCACGACAGGTCTACTTTTGTACTGCGGTGCAACCGAAGGTCCACCCGGTCTACGGAGACGTTCATTCTTGTCGATCTCAATCCATTGCGTAGGTACCATGCGATATCCTTCGCCGAGGGGACTTTGCAGTTCCACGGGATCATATAAGCACGGCGGCGTCGAACTTCCGCCATTTCCCTCATTCGTCTTGTCTTGCCAGTCGTAAGCCGCTTTTAACGTCCTCAGATTCAGATTCCCGATGATGTACCAGGTTCTTTGCACTCTGTAGCTTCTTCTTAGATTGCGGCTTATGAGCGGTGCCTTCATTGAAGAATCCGACAAGCGATTCATGTGGCTTAAAAGCGAGTGAAGCTTATCTACGCGCTAGAAGATCCATGCCCGGCCCTGATGTTCCGGCCCTGCGCATGGCCTCAAGAAGTGGGTTCGCTGGTTCGGGAGCTGGCTCCGAAACAGAATCAGGTTCCCTTCCCGTACTACCATCGGCATTCTCGACTCTTCTGCGCATCACTTCGTTACGACTCTGTATTCCGTGCGGGACGTCGTCTAGTAACGACCTCTGGAGTTGCGTTCGGGTCACCTGTGATGATCTCGACGCGGGCGGCAAAGGAACGATCATTCCATCCAACAGGTCACCTTCTTCCGTTTGGCGAAATGCTTGCTCTATGAACTCGGGGTCTTCTGGGATCCCCGGCAGCTCTTCCGTCGCCATAGGATGCTCTTGCGCGGAATGCTCTTGCGCCCGTGGTTCTGGCAGCTCGCGCCCACGAATGACTGCTGTCGCCCGTCTGGAGCTGCATACCTCTCAACGCCACCGTCATGGTGCTTAGAGAGATTTTGTTAAGCCAACGCTTCCGCCGCTGCGCGCGGTCGAAGCCTGTCGACAGCCACGCAGACAGGCACGCCCTCCGCGATAACCCATGCGTTCTTGCCATCGAACCCAAGGATGCGAGAACCAGTGCTTTACTTAGCGGTAACCTCGCCGTCGGCCGGCCTCTTGCGAAAGCATACTACATCACCTACTTGATATTATCCAGCTTGTGGCGTTGCCCTGCGGAGAGCGGCCCTTGCCGTCCTTCTCCCGAAGCCATGTTATGCGAATGCTCTTCTGGCAGACGCCCGGATCGCAGCCTGGCGAGAAAACTCGTCGGCTCCGTTCTCTGCAACATTGGCAAGCACTCCTGAGTCGAAAGCTTCCACGTCGTCGAATTGACTCCCTGGGACACGAGGCATCTTCCCGACTACCCACTGAGCAGGCGCAAATCCGCCGACTCGTGACATCTAATTCTTCGTGTTGTCGATTTCTGATGCAGTAGGGATGACTTCATCGAGTCCAGAAATATTCTTGTCGTCTGCCACCTTCTTGATGCTCTTCCAAAGTCCACAGTGTCTCTCGGTGCGGCCAATCTGCTCGGGAAACTCGGCTCCGGCGTCGCGGAGGTCGATCCCTTGACTCCACACCCATTGCAGAATCACTCCTCTGCCGTGCAGTCCACGGTCCAACGCCATTCTTTTGGGCTTACCTGCCCATGCACACTAGTATTGATGAGTCGCAGCGAAGCATGCTCTCGAAGATGGCGTACCACCTCCCTGCTTGACAAAGATCACACGCTGAAATGCTGTACCTTGGCACACTCTGTTCAAGAAGGTGTAACGTTCTCCACTGTTGTCCTTCACCTGTAGACAGCCGATACCGATTTCATGGTTGAAGCAGAACTTCCTGTGTAAGGCAACCTTGTGAGTCTGAGCTAGCGCATTGTGATGTTCGCAAGATTCACATCGATAATTCTCGGCGGCATCAATGTAGTCTGATGAGACCCTGGAGATTCTCAACAGCTGCACGAGAACACGATTAGGCACATGACCAAACTGTCTTGCAGTCGTCTAATGGCGATCATTGTGTCGAGCGGGATCTGCAACCACGCATTCCTTCTCTGTTCTTCGTGCTTCGGCTCGCCAGGTAGGTTGATTTGTTCCAGGATATATTGTCCCTCGTCCCCCATGCTTTCCATAGAGACTGCAGCGACGTCGTCATCACCGACGATCGCGTCCACATCGTCTCGAACTCTCTCCTCTGCGGCTTCAGCGGGGAAAGCTGCGAGCGGAAGTCGATCCAGTCCTACTTTCTGACCTAACTCTCTGAGGAAATTAAGGACTTTCTGACTCGTAATGTCCGCGTCTGACTCGAGGTACGAGTTGAGCGCACTAGTAATCTCAAGGCTTGGGCAACCAGGCTCATAACCAAGCGTAACAGTTACAGGGCAGTCATCACATAATGATTTGATGATGATGTGTAGGCGACAACAAGATCAGGATTGCGCTCGACGGTGTCTCCTGCCATCGATGGCCCCCAATCTGGGCGCACCACCGTGTCGCTCGAGACTGGGCAGGGGAACGCGATGCCGATGACGCAGAGCAGCGCCCCGGCCAGGTAATTTCCCACTCGTCCGCGAAGCGGATCGGTGTTCCTGATCCCCTTCTCGACGACCTCCTTGTCGGTAGCAGACGTGCCTGGTGCGGACAGCTCGGCAAAACACGCAGATGACAACTCATCATGCATACTGATGTTACACAATCCAGAACAATATTTGGCACGACTTTTAGCATTCATGGTAGTCATCTCATGCTGGTCCAGCTGCAGTGGCGCGCACAAATACGATGTTCCGTCAACGCGGATCCTCGGAGGCTGCACAAAGATTGTTACTCCATCGAACTCCTCAGAATCCACAGAATAATTCATGGCAGCACGATCTTCTATGCGCTTCCAGGACTGGGTGTCCTTGGTGCGACCCATAGAACTCTTCTTCCAAGAAGACCATGCCGGCGGGAACTGGATCTGAGTGTTGCACGGATCAATTTTACAGCTCACACGCACCAATTTCCCAGCGCCCTGCTCTCCCGCGCAGCCCTTCGACCCCTCTGATGGGAACGATCGAGGATCAACGTGCGTGATAAAGATCCTCTTCTTGCAGTGCTCGAAAAGCGAATCCAGCTGAGCTGCGCCAACTGCAATCGGCTCGAGGTCCACGACTGGATCTCCAGCCCGCTCACCACCCGCCGTGGCGAGGTCCCTCTCGACAGGAGAAGTCGGGGATCTTGAACGCGACGCGCGAGTCTTGCTCGATTCGTCGTCGCTGCTGGCGGCAGCAGTACTCGCCTGAGGCGGTGGTAGTGGCGGTGGCGGCTCTACCCTGCGCGGCGGCTCCGGTGGCGGAGGCGGCAGAAGAGTCCTGCGAATGCGTGCAGGCGGCGGTCCGTCCGGCAGCCTCGGCGCGAGGACAGCGGGCTTGTGCTTGGGCGGCGGCGTCATTGGAGGCATCCCAAGAGGGCGAACGATCGTGCCCGGAGGTACAGGTTCGCCCGTTGGCAGACCCGTCACCTTGCTGGCGCTGCTCATGCGAGCCTTCTTCTTCGGCACCTCGTCGTTTCGCCCTGCGAATCGTGCGCCTGATATGAAGGAGATGACGCAGCGGCAGAAGATGATGCGGCGACGGGCGGTGGCGAAGCAGCAGCAGGAACAACACCGCAAGCAGATTTGGGAAATGCACCGGTTTCTGCATACTCACGAGCGCAACGTACAAATCGCATATAATATGCAGGCGGCCTCTTGTCCTCGTGGCGGATCTTCAAATAGAATTGCAGCTCGCGCCCAACATATCGCCTCATCCTGGCCTCGAAATCTGCCTCAATATAATATGCGCCGAGACGTTCACGCCAGATCGTTTTGATGCGTTCACGGATGACAGTGGCCACGTTATTAGCATCTACTCCGTCAACCACACTCGATGAAGCGTGAGATCTCTTCTCCTCCCTCCTGGCCAGCTCAGCCCCGTCACGGGGTCTGCGCTTGGCAGACGGCTTAGGAACTGGAGGCGGTGGCACACTGAACTTCTCGAAGGATTCAGTAAAGAACGAAACCATCTTGTCAGCCGCAGAGTTCGCCATCTCACGGCCCCAATCGGATTCGCGGCAGCAATCATCACAGTCTCCGCGACAAGCACGCATGGGCCACTCATGCCGACTCATGCGCGCAGAACCGCACTCAACGCCGTACTGCTTCAAGAACTGCTTAACACCATTACTGATAGCAACGGAGCGATGCCGACTATAACGGCAGATGGCAACAATGCGCACAGACTGTGAAGACGCGTTCTTCGCCAAAGATCTGCCCGCATACTCAGTGATGCCAACAAAACGTTCATTCTCAACTGAATCACGTAAGATATACAGAGAATGACCGATATGGCGTGCGTGGGTCGGGTCGTGCAGAGCCCTGGCGTCAACGAACACATGCCGATCATAGTTCGTCAGATTCTCACCTGCAGCAATGAGGGCGTCGCGTCCTCTGGTAGTCACATCATGACCTTAACGATGGTGACGGCGGATGTACTCCCTCAGGGTGTGGGGGGCGAGCACCAGCGCCAGCAGCCATGGCAGCGACCCGAACGTCCTCGTCGCCGCTGGAGTGATCGACGGGCGCAGGCACACACGTGATCCAGTCGTCATTGGAGTGATAGACGACAGCAGGCGGCGCGGCGCGGCACGCGGGAGCTGTGCAGCTGCTTAGATACGAAATGCGCAACGGACGAATGGACTCCGCAACGCGTTCCGGGTCAAACTGATCAGGGCGAATGATGAGAAGACCTGAGCGAGCACTCAAGAAAGCGCGACCTTTCGCAAATCCTTCGCGAGACCGAGGGCAGCCTGTGCAGGAAGAGACAGCAAGAGAGGAACATGATCCGAATCTTTCAACTGACGCGACTCGAGACACCCACCCACGGCGCCACGAGAAGCAACGATACGAAACAACAAACTCTTCTCACCCGGCGTCGCACTCCCGGCCTGTCCTCCCATGCCGCTGTACGTCTCGCGCTGTCTGTGAACCCATTTAGGATATACGCCCTACTTCTCTGACTTCTCCTCTGCGATGAGAGCCCAGGTTTTACCGTGGCAACAAGAATTACAACTCTCGTCTGGAATAACCCAAACACCTTCGTCCATCAAGACATCAACCGTGCGAAGCTTAGATTGGGCCGAAACTTCAGTCCATGCGTTCTGCGCTGGGGCCATAAAACTGGCAAGACTGTGATCTGTGACTTCTGTGACAAAGTCGCGGAGCAAAGAAGTTAGTTCACCTGTGCTAATGTCACCCGTATCATAACACATCTCAGCGGCACGTTTAGTGAAAGCCTTTAGTACAACCTTTCGCTATATATAGAGGTGATACGGCGATCATCACCAATAATATTCACTTGCTGCTGCTTGGATGTTTCTGGAGCGCTCAACTTTCTTAGCTGTTGGTTTCTTGTATTCTGCTAGCTTCCTGGGCTGCTCGTCGACACGCGCCAGGCAACGACAATAGTGCGCGCGAGCACCATCTGGAGTCCTGCGGCGATTGTCCACGAGAACGTGCGGACACTCACCGGGAGAGCGCAGTGCCGCGCGCCTCTGCTCTAGCGGCCACAAATCCATGCAGGTGCGAACAATGGAACAAGCGCTAGAACCGACTCCCGAGAGATTCTTACAACCTCGAGCACATGGATGAGGGAACGGAGGATTTGGATGTTTCCTGTTCAGGCCAGGAAAAGAACTGGAAGAAGGCGAAACTTTGCCACTGGAAACTTTCGGCCCCGAGATTTTCACAAACCGTCCGTCTCCCTCCCGAATAAGGGTGCTATCGCCCATCATAAGAACAGAACCAGACCCCCCACTTGGTTTCTTCACCTTGCGACCCCAATCCGCGCAATCTGGAGTATCCCTGAGAACACGACCATAACTGAGCCCTTTGCGCTGACCCGAGGCAAACGCAGCATCCTGACCAGGAACAGAAATAGGATCCGAAACAGACCCCTCCTCCTCCAACTCCCCATCAGAAACGCTAGCCATAGAGTAAGGTTCGGTCGAGCGAACAGCCATGAACTCAATAATATCCCCCTCGGCCTCTGCGGAGGTCCGAAGACTCTCCCCCTGGAGCTCTGGAGGTCCCTGAACCGGAGCGGCTTCGGTCATTCCCATGCCACTCTCACAGACATGGCGCTCAACGTGGTTGCGCTGCAAGCTACGCTGCCCGTCGCCGCCCCCCCCCCCCCTCGCGCGCGCGCGCCCTGCGACGCGCGACGCAAGAAGAGAAAGCAAAGCAGAAACGAGAGACACCAGGATCCAGCCTCATCGACTCCCCCTTGTTCCCAATGATATGACGAGGGATTGATGGCGGCGAAGCAACAGAACTGACGGATGCGAACTTTCGTTCGTCATCGTCCTCGCGCAACTGGACATGGCGCTCGCCAGTGTCTCCAGCGTGCGCAGATATTGCCGTCCTGGGCTTGCCCTTGCATTCAGGGCCCCCGGACCAGTGGCCTGTTTCGCAGCAGGTCTTGCAGTTCGAGCGTTTCTTGATCTCCTAGAGCCGCTTCTCGCGATCTTCCAGGGACGCCCCCCCCTCACCGCCCCCCTTGGGTGAAACAGGGCTAGGATCGGGATCAATCGCTCCGGAGCGTTCCGGGGCGCTCTCAAAGCGTTCCGGAACGCTCTGGAGCGGCCGCGGCGCTGCATTCAGGGCCCCCGGACCAGTGGCCTGTTCCGCAGCAGGTCTTGCAGTTCGAGCGTTTCTGAGCCGCTTCTTGCGATCTTCCAGGGACAGCCCCCCCTCACCGCCCCCCTTTGGTAAAACAGGGCTAGGATCGGGATCAATCGCTCCAGAGCGTTCCGGAGCGCTCTCAGAGCGTTCCGGAACGCTCTGGAGCGGCCGCGGCGCCCAATACATCCTCCAAACCCGCCGATTCTCAGAGATTTCGAATTATCCCGATCCGATTTTGCCCCGATCTTCGCGTCGTTTTATTGGGCGACCAGGGCGTGCAGCGGTAACTCTTGTCCCCGCCCCTTCCTTTGCCCTTGCCCCTCTCTTTGGTGCCAAGGTTGGCGACCGGGCCCTCTTGGATCGCGTCAGAAGCTTCTTCCTCCGCGCATCCGGCCTTGACCATCTCGTCGACCACCTCGACGTCGAGCTCGCTGCGATCCTGGACAGGGGCCCAGTGAGCATGCGACTCCCCGTCGACGCAGGCACGTTCGTCGGCGCAGTCGCCCCAGGCCGCATCGCCCCAGCCGCGCTCTGGCGCATAGCCGGGCGCGCAGTACCCGTCGGGACTCAGCTCCTCAGGGTAATGCCCCTCCTGCTCGTACAATCCATCATCAGCAGTGTAGAAGGCGTGTTGTGGTCTGGAGAGGCGCGCCTTGCCTTTGCCCTTGCTCCTGTTCTGGTAGCTGGGTCCGGGCTGCGTCCGCGTCGAAGAGCTGGGGCCTTTTTGCCGGACTCACCCATGCCTTTCTGGCGGACGTGCACGCGGCCGTGCTGGAAGATCAAGACGTCCTTGATATGGCCGAAGGTTGTCACATTTCCTGCGGATGTCAAGGCCATCAGATTCTCCGAATGCGAGGGGCCTGCATGGTCCAAGAGAAGGGAGCCAAGCATATCGTCGCTCATCAAGATCTTAGGATCTAACTTGGATACAAGTTTCCACCAGCGCCTCCTTCGGGAGATGCACGAGACCATAGGCTCACCGTGCTGCCGAGACAGTGGCCCACCTGGTCTCTGCCCCACCTGGAACAGGATCTTCGCTTCCTGCGCCTCTTTGGGGAAGAGTGAAGTACGAATCGCCAGCGCCAGCTGATCGATCCCATTTAGAGTCAGAAGCACGTCCCGGCCGATATCCATGGCAATATCGAATGCGTCACCTCTGAGGCCGTCTACAACCTTGTTGACAACTGCGGTGATCACGCGTTGCTGTGGTGCACCCGACTCTTGATCCACTGAGGCCGAGGCGGCGCTCGCCCGCACCTCTGCGCGGAATTCCCACTCGTGAAACTTGTTCACCGCGCCGTCGTAGATGTAGGAGCCGCTCTTCGTCTCGGACCGCGCCAGCGCGTCGGCGCTCGGCCGATGGCGAAGAAGAAAGTGCCACGGCGCAAGGCTCAGTCCCCTAGCGAGCTGGCAGCAAGTAAAGAGAGGTAGTGCGACACTCTCTGGCGAGACGAGCGCGCAGTGGTACGACGTGGGGATCGCGCGGTAGCTCCGCTACCAGTGTGATTATGATGCGCTTTAGCGCAATGACGGAAAAAAAAACCCTAGAGGTCAAACGGCAGCGAGTGGCGCATATAAACACGCGACACAAGCACTATCTCACAAGGGGGAAGGAGGAGGGGGGGGGAAGGGGGGGGGGAGAAGATGCGGAGGAGGACGAGGAGGAGGAGGAGGAGGAGGAGGGGGTGGAGGAGGAGGAGGAGGGGGAGGACGAGGAGGAGGAGGAGCGAGCGACCCCAGAACGCAGGTTCCCCCTGCTGCACGGGCGCCCAGGCGGCGCGAGGGGCCCCGCCTCCCAGCGGGTTCTTGGTCTCGAGGTCGAAGCCGCTGGAGTCCACGATGTGGCCGCCCTTGGTGGGCAGCGCCGCGTGCTCGTCGACGTCGAACTGCGAGCCGCCTTCGAAGGCGGGCGGGGCGCAGTCAGCGCCACGATCGATAACGCCCTGGCGCGCGTAGAGGCGTCGCGCCTCGTTGGGGGCCCAGCCGGGGCGAGAGCTCCGAATCTCAGCGGGATACGCGGAGGGGTCGCGCAGCTCGGTGTCGGGGGTCGCCGCGCGTTTCTCCCTTGTGGCCTTCGTCGCCTTCTTTGCCCTCTTTGCGGTCCTCTTCGCGTCGCCAATAAATGGAGCGGCCCTGCGCAACGGGATAAAGCGGACGTGGGCGGCCTTAGCAGGCACCCGCGCGCCGTCGCCGCAGAAGTTGTAGGAGCGCGACGCCGACTGAGACTCCGCGAAGGTCTCCTTGCCGAGCGCGCAGCGCAGGATCGACGTCCGCAGCGAGGAGAGGCCAGACAAGAATAACAGGAGAGAAGAGGTCGTTCGCAGTCTGTGCGTCGACGGTGGAGTCGATGTCCGCCGAGGAGGTGGCGCTCGCTGTCCCTGTCTGGGATTCGGCCCAGACCTTCTGCCCACCGCGAGAGCACGACGGCGAGTCTCCACGTAAGTCTTCTGGCCGAACATGACCAACATGGTCGTCGACAGCAAGCAAGTGAGGCCAAACTGGATGCACAATAGCGCCGGTCGCCCGCAGTCTGCGCGTCCGCGTTGAGGTCGACAGCGGGCCCAAGCAACAACGTCTGCCAAGCAAGCGAAACCAGGTCTTCTTGCCGACCGGGTTGAGCAGGAACGTCGACCGCGGTAAGGTGAGGTCGAACGCGACGGACAGGGGCGTGGTGGTCGTCCGCATCTCTGTGTCCGCGTTGGAGTCGATGTTTGCCGACGCGGTGCTTTTCGCTACATCTGTCTGGGGTTCGGCCAATTCCTTCTGCCCACGGCGACCCCTGGCATCGGCGTCTGCCAGTTCAGCGAGACCAGGGCTGACGGCGAGAGGGTCGTCCAGGAGGGGTCATGCCGTAGAGCGTGCAATTCCAGCACGTTGGGGCCCGCAGTGCGCGCCTGCCAGAGAGCCACCGACATGGACGGCGCGTCACCATACCCAAAGAAAACATGGCTAAGCCGGCCGTGCTCCGCAGCGACCGCGTCGTCGTCAACCTCACTCAAATGCGAGAAACGGCATTCGCCGCCGAAGACAGGCACAGTACGGGTAGACCTTGCAAGATTTTCAGGTGGGGATGCGCGGGCCTTCAAGTAGTATCTTCAAACAGAAGAAGTCCACCGTCTCCGAGCACATAGCAAAACCACAGCGAGCAGTAGGAGACATAGACCCAGCAGCGCGCACCCCCGAGAGGCAACGCGGTCCTCGAACAGGGGCAGCTCGGCTTCAAAGTCGTAGCCGACGGTCTTGCACTGGTCGATGTATTCGAACTACGTGGCACCGTCCCCGCAAAACGAGCCAAGAACATCGGCGTGGGCGGCTTGCTGAACCACGCCTCCAGCATAAGGAGCCTCTTCAGGAGGAGACCACCAGCACCGCGGAGCGAAACAACCAGAAGCGAGAGGCACCAGGGCCTACCAATCGTGGAACTTCTACACCAGGGTGAGAATGGCAGCCTCCAGCTGGGCGAGCTTGTCGACGGACGTAACGCCAGTAAAGGGTCGACGCGCTTCAGCGGATACGTCATGAAAGGCACCATTAGCCGGTGGGCGATCATCGGATGCACTGTCCGCTCGAGGTGGAGCAGCGCCTTCAGGAAACAGGGTGAGGAAAAGGAACACGAGGAATGACTCAATCTCCGCAGTCATCGTCATCACGTGTGTCCGCCCAAGCCAAACGAGTAGTGTCCAGCAGGGGGCGGCGCGGCGCCTCCGCGGGCGAAGGGGGCGCCACAGGGTGGCAATGCTTGGCGCAGTCAGCACGCTCGAGCACGCGCATGGCGTCCTTGTGGCCCGTCTGGTCCAGCGTGCCCAGCTTCCACGAGCGGGAGGCCGAGACCTTGCCCGACGTCGTGGACTCCCCGCGCTGCCAGTTCAAGCAGCGGTGGAGCTCACTGCCGCGAACCATCGCCTTCACAGCGACGCTGTCCTCCGCGGCGCACTGGTCGGCGTCGCTCTTGTGCAGCAGTGAGTGGGAGCCGCTTAGCGAGAGCCTGCACATATGAACGGCAGCCGGTCATGTTCCGACAGGGCCACGCGCAGGGTGGGGAAGAGCGCGAAGACGACACGCGTACCAGAAAAAGCAGACCCACTCCGAAGTGGCAGAACGACACAAAGCAGCAGCGCCTCAGCATCCAGAAGCCGCCATGAGAGGGAACCCGATCGCGGCGGGAACACGCGGCCACATGGGAAAGCGCGGGTAAGCGCGGGTCCCAGACGCTCTTGAGCCGAAATGGCGATGGAGGATGAGAATGAGAAGTAGGAGGAGGAAGAGGAGGAGGAGAAGGAGGACGAGGAAGAGGAGGAGGGAGGAGGAGGAGGAGGAGGAGGAGGAGGAGGACCTTCCCATCCTTCTTTTTCCCCCGTCCTACCTGTGGCAGTAGTGGTGGAGAATCGGCCCATCACTGCTGCTCTTTTCTCTCCAGACTCCTTGCGTGTACGCTCAGCTGACAGCCAAGCTGCATGCTCGTCCTACCATGAACGCTATGCTACCTTCGGCGGTGAGCTAGGGGGAAATGAGAAGGAGAGGGCCTTCTCAGAAGGCGGCGGGACTTCTCGGAAACCCTCGCGCCTTCTGACAAATGTTCTGTGTCTTCGGGGAAATCTTAAACAACTTTTGAAAAAAGGCTGGGGGACTTCCGAACCTTCTGGGAAGGCCTTCTTCTTCTCACTTCCCCTCCCTCGCTCGCCGCCGATACCTTGCTTTCTCGGCCACCTCTACTCCCCCCCTCCATTGGGCCATCGCACAGCAAATATCATTGCATGAAGACGTGATCGGGGATCAGCGGGCCAGAATCCTGAGTGAGCAGAGCGCCTGCATTGGAACACTTTATACAATGTGGCGGCCCGATTGTTCGACGAAACAAATGAAGTCACATGGAAATCGACGTTCGATTGGATTGTTTGAATCGCACCCTCTTGAACAGCCACGAAATCCCAGCGCAGCTCGCATAACCTATCTGCCTCACAGTCCCACCAACCCGTGTCTATCTCCCTCTCTCTCTCTCTCTTACGCTCGCTCGCCTTCTCTTTACGTATCAGGAACTGCTCATATGTGCCATATCCGCATTGAGCTGCATCGCATCGTACTGCCTTATATTGTACGGCAGTGTCCTGGGTTGTGTTGTACTGTGGTGCGCTGTATTGTAATACATGGTATCTCAGCGTGTTGGACTGCATTGGTTCGTTTGACGTGGAGGTGCAACGTATTTTATCGGGTTGTGTTGCACTGCGCTGCATTAGGGCTGTCCTAGTCGTCCTATCCATCCTAACCGTCCTTGCTATCCTAGCTAGCTTAACCGTCAGTCACATTTTTGCTATCGTAAATGTCCCAGCTGGCATCGCCATCCTAGCTATCATTGCTATCGAAGCCATCCTGGCCACCCTAGCTATCATTACTATCATGGTTATCCTACCTGTCCTAGCTGCCTCTTTCGGCCACCCAATCCATTTTAGATGTCCGGGCCATCCCAGCCATCCTAGCTATCCTAGACACCCTGGCGATCCAACACATTCCAGCTACAGGCTATCCTGGCAGCCCTAGCCACATCACAATATGCAAATATGTGTAGATGTGCAATAACACATTCACAGAAACGTATACGTGTCGCACCCCCTCTCTCTATCTCTCCTTCTGCCCATCCTCCGCATAACCCTCGTCTCGTCTGCATCCTCTGATCACCTCGCTCGTTTTTCGTCTACCTGCTCCCTGGCTGCTCATTTGCCAACGTCGTCGTCCTCCTCATCCTCCTCCCCTCGTCTTCTACGTCATCGTCGCCGTCGTCGTCCTCCTCCTCCTTGTCTTCTATGTTCCTCGTTCTCGTCCTTTTCCTGTCTTTTGTCTCTGTCGATCCCTCGCTTTCGCTTAACCACCTGCTATCCAGTATCCCCCGGGGACACCTCTCTGGCGGAGGCGGAGGCGGCGGCAAGTCCCGAGACCTGCGGGGAGAATGCGGCGAGCGGGGCGCGGCGTTCGTTCTGCCTCCCTCCTATCTCTTCCTCCTCCTCCTACTCCTCCTCCTCCTCCTCCTCCTCATCATCATCATCATCATCATCCTGCTCCTCTTCCTCCTTCTCCTCCTCCTCCTCCTCAACCTCCTTGTCCTCCCCTTGTTTCTCCTCCTCCTCCTCATATTCCTCCCTCCTCCCTCCTCCTCCTCCTCCTCCTCATCTTTCCTCCTGCTCCTCCTCCTCCTCCTCCTCCTCCTCCTCCTCCTCCTCCTCATCATCATCTCCTCTCCTCCCCCCTCCCTCCTCCCTCCTCCTCCTCCCCCTCCTCCTCCTCATCCCCCTCCTCCTCCTCCTCCTCCTGCTCCTGCTCCTGCTCATCTTCATCCTGCTCATCCTCCTCCTGGTCATCTTCCTGCTCCTCCTCCTCTTCTTCCTCCTCTTCATCTTCCTCCTCCTCTTCCTCTCGTCCTTTTCCTCGTCCTCTTCGTCCTCATCTTCTTCGTCCTCGTCGTCTTCGTCGTCTCTTCGTCCTCGTCTTCTTTCCTCGTCCTCTTCGTCCTCGCCTTCTTCGTCCTCCTCC
Source organism: Prorocentrum cordatum (assembly GCA_963575745.1). Taxonomy (NCBI): domain Eukaryota; class Dinophyceae; order Prorocentrales; family Prorocentraceae; genus Prorocentrum; species Prorocentrum cordatum. Next base: position 556,620 of record CAUYUJ010002969.1, read on the forward strand.
TCCGTTCCTCGTCCTCTTCGTCCTCGCCTTCTTCGTTCTCCTCCTCCGTTCCTCGTCCTCTTCGTCCTCGCCTTCTTCGTCCTCCTCCTCCGTTCCTCGTCCTCTTCGTCCTCTTCGTCCTCGTCCTCCTCCTCCCTCCTCCTCCTCCTCCTCCTCCTCCTCCTCCTCCTCCTCCTCCTCCTCCTCCTCCTCCTCCTCCTCCTCCTCCTCCTCCTCCTCCTTCCTCCTCCTCCTCCTCCTCTCCTCCTCCTCCTCCTGCATCCTCCCTCCCTCCTCCTCCCTCCTCCCTCCCCCCTCCTTCCTTCTCCTCAACTCTCATCCCTCCTTCCTCCTCCCTCCCTCCTCCCTCCTTCCTCCTCCCTCCTCCCTTCATGCTCCCTCCTCCCCTCCTCCTCCTCCTCCTCCTCCTCCTCCTCCTCCTCCTCCTCCTCCTCCTCCTCCTCCTCCGCTTCCTTCTCCTCCACCTCCTCCTCCTCACGAACGAACGAACGAACGAACGAACGAACGAACGAACCAACGGCGCGAACCAGCCCCCGCTCGCATTTCTCTGGTTGTTCTGCGAGGTTCGAGCTTCGAGGATGGAGGCCTCTGGACGTTTTCGTGGGTCCCCGCGGTTTTCCATCCTCGGAATGCTCTCTGGCAGCTACGCCTCGCCCAGAGCGTTCTGGGGGTACCCGAGTTGTCCAGAACGTCCGCTGGAGACCCGAGTTATGACCCGAAAGCGGAGGACTGCGGAATCCAGCAGCCTCTTCATCCAGACCCCCGACGTCGAAATTCTTTCACAACGTCGACCCCTAGAGGTCTGGACACCTTCCCGAGGACCGGTTTTTCATCCTGAGTCGTTTTTTGAGGTTCCCGAGGCCCAGTAGGGCCCCCCGGAGGCCAAAAATAGCGAAAAATCTCCCGTCCTGATTTTTACATTGTATTTACCCGAGGGGGTCTGGGTCCTCCCCCTCCCCCACGGATTGTGTTCTGAGGCTGTGTGTATCAGATGCCTGGCGCGCGACCCGGCACAGGCTGGCGGTTGTGGCAGGCGGTGCTGGGGAGGAGGAGGAGGACGAGGAAGGCGAAGGATGGACCCCACCCATGACTGAATCAGGCTCTTGCTCTGCACCCTGCGCTGCTGGATCTGGAGACCCTGAAATCCTGGCGTTGCAACTTTTTCGAGCCGGGCGTTTTCGCCTTGTTTCGGGCCCAGGGACCCTCACAGATCGATCCAGCTAGAAAAATGACACAGAAAATTACGATTTAGAGCTCTGGTCGTCAATTTTTACGGTGTTGCAATTTTCTCGCAACGTCGGATCTCAGGGATGGCTGAATCAGCTTCTGGCTCCCCAGACATCTGCCGAAATGATTCTTCCAATCCACGGCCCCAAAGGTCCCGGCTCCCTCCCTTGGGGTGGTTCTTCGTCCCGGGCCCATTTCTGATGGTCCCTGGGCCCGATAACGGGCCCCGGAGGCCGAAATTCAGGACACAGGACAAAAACGCCGCACTGAAAAACGCATATCCTCGGATCTCTGGGTCTGGAGATGTTGTGTCGATGATGGCTCCCATCTTGTCAGGATCTCGGCGCCGCCCTCGGGCTTGAAAAGCGCCCCGGCAAAGAGGAGGCGACGGAGGGGGGACCAGCGTCGGAAGGAAAGGAGGAGGAGGTGGAGGAGGAGGAGGAGGAGGAGGGGAAGAAGGAGGAGGAGAGGAGGAGGAGGAGGAGGAGGAGGAGGAGAGGGGGAGGAAGAGGAGAAGGAGGAGGAGGAGGAGGAGAAGGAGGAGGAGGAGGAGGAGAGGGGGAGGAAGAGGAGAAGGAGGAGGAGGAGGAGGAGGAGGAGGAGGTGGAGAAGTTGCATGTGTGGACACCTCAGACGTTCGTCTTTGTGGGAAGAAGAAGGAGGAGAAGGAGGAGGAGGAGGAAAGGGAAGGAGAGGAGGAGACAAAGGATAAGGAGGGGGGAGGGGGCCGCGACGCCGCACGGGTTGATGAGGCGCGGGCGCAAACACGACGAGCCGAATTACTTACGCGGGCAAAGGCATGGGGAATGGTGAGAGGCTGGGTGGGCCTTCATGGGGGCCTCCGTGGACCGGATTTCGTCTAGATTCCGACAACCCCTCCGACAACCCCAAATTTCGTCCAGATGTCGACCAAACCCGACGAAACCTGGACGAAATGCCCATAGCAGTGAAGAAGTTTGGGACCCTCTAAGGCCCCCGTGAAGGACCACACAAGAGAGGGGGGGGAGAACGAATAAAGGCGACGAGGGGCAGGAGAAATGGGGAGGAAAGTCGAGGCGTGGGGAAAGATTAACAGGCGCGGGGTAGAACTGAGGCAGACGTCGCCGCGTCGCGCTGGAGGAGCTCGCTCGAGCCGCGGGTAAGCGAAAAAGTGGTACAGCAGATTCGTTCAGCATGGGTTTCGGCGTTCTTTTCTGACACTGCGGGTATGGTTCGCCGTTGAACGATCTGCCGCTTCCGAAACGTCAGAGTGTCGTGCTGACTTCGGTGTTCGTTTCTGACACCGCGGGGATCGTTCACCCTTGAATGATCGGCCGCTTCCGAAACGTCAGAGTGTCGTGCCGAGAGAGGGCCACCCGAAGCAGCCGCCTGGTTGCGGGGGGCACCCGAAGCAGCCTCCTGGCTGCGGGGGACAACACAGGCCGTATACGCGGCCCCGGGGCCTTGCTGCTCCTCTTCATTCTCGTTCCACCTATACCTCCTCCACCTCCTCCTCCTCCTCCTCCTCCTCCTCCTCCTCAATCTCCACCTCCTCCTCCTCCTCCTCCTTTTCCCCCCTCCATTCCTTGAGCAGGTGTTAGCAAGCGCGGGCCCCAAACAGCGCGCTCTAGATTACCAGGTGATGCAATTTCTGTGGTACAGGCTACGTGGTGCAATCTATGTGGTGGAAACTATGCGGTACAACCTACGTGTTGCAACATATGTGGCGCAAGATACGTGGTGGAAAGTTTGTTTTGGAAGCTATGTGGAGCAATGTACGTGCTGGTGCAATCCATGTGGTGCAATCTACGTGGTGCAATTGACTACCCTGCACCGCGCTTGACCACCTCCACTGCTCGCGCGAACATCCCACCCACCCACCCGCAACTTGGTTTGCAAAATCTCTTAAGACCGTGACGGTGGGTACCAAATGGCACTTGGCAACGACAGCGACGCCGACGACGACAGTGACAACCACGACGACGACGCCGCCGACAACGACTACGACGACACCGACGACGTCTCCAACGACTTCGACGACGCCGACACCGACGACGACAACGACGACACCGACGACGACGACGCCGACGCCGACGACGACGACGACGACGACGACGACAACGGCGACGACGATGACGACGCCGACGACGACGACAACGACGACACCGACGACGACGACGACGACGACGACGTCAACGACGCCGACGACGACGACGACGACGACGACGACGACGACGACGACGACGACGACGGCGACGACGACGACGACGCCGACGTCGACGACGACGAAGACGACGACGACGCCGACGCCGACGTCGCCAACGAAGACGACGACGAGGGAGGAGGGAGGACGACGACGGCGACACCGACGACAACGACGAGGGAACAGGGAGGACGGCGACGACGCGAACGACGAAGAAGGAGAAAGGACGGCGACGCCGACGACGACAACGACGAGGGAGACGGGAAGACGACGACGACGACGACGACGACGACGGCGACGAAATAGGAGGGACGACGATGAGACGCCGACGACGGACGACGACGACGACGAGGGAGGAGGAGGAAGGACGACCACGGCGACAACGACGACGGAAACGACCACGACGCCAAAGAGGACGACGACGACGAACACGAGGAAAGACAGAGGACGACGTAGGCGACGACGACGACGACGACGCGGGAGGAGGGAGGAGGGAGGACGGCGACGACGACGACGACGACGCAAGAGCGCGCGCGCACGCTTTTGTTGAAAATCCGTGTTGCGAAACCTTGTGTTTTGTAGTTTTTGAACACACTATGTTGAAATCTTTCCGAAGCCGATGGGCTTTGAAGGATTCCGGCATACGCGCGCCACGACGCGCGCGTCTGCACTTCGTCCCATTTCTTGCAGAAGGTTCTCGCGACGGCACACGCGCAAGGGCGTTCGACAGACTTCGACATGCGCGCGCGCGCGAAGCCCGTTTGGTAACTTTGTTGTGTAAATCTTTGACAAAAACGATGGTTTGCTTATGATTTCGCAAGAGCTCGCCCGTAAGCTTTTTTTAGCGAATCAGTGTTGCGAAGCCCTGTGTCTTTATATGTGTTTTGGAAACTCGATTGCGAGATCCTTCCAGTACCGAGAATTTCCGGAAGATTCCGGCATGCGCGCGCGACGACGCGCGCGTGTGCACATCGTCCTTTCATTGGCAAGGGATTCGCGAAACAATCACGAAAGAGTCTTATGCTAGAACAAAAAAAGTCCCCGCGTATCGTTTTTTTTAAAAGGGAACCTCAGGGGGGCCGATACCGGCCCCCATTGGATACTGTAAGTTCATATGTAAGATGGACATGTGGTCAGAATTATATATGATTTGCATACTCGAAAGGGGAACCGGCCGGGGGGGGGAGAGTCCATTATTTATTTTTTTAAAGGAGAGTTCATTTCTCTTCGCTGTGAATTGTCCACTCCGCTGCTCGCGCAATCACCCCACCCCCCCACCCGCGACTTGGTTTGCAAAACCCATGCGGCGGCGACGGCGATGAGTGCTTGAAGTTGGCTGGTGCATCTCTGCGGCCGCGAAAACCGCGCATGCTCGCGCGAGCAGCGGCCAGCTAGTTTGGCGCGACCGACGCGGCCGCGGTGGCGCTGACCGCTGGGCACTGCCCAGGGGGCACTTCAGTGCGATTCGGCGACTTGGGCGGGCGCGGTCTCATGGCAACGTCGACAACGGCAGACGCGATGATGATGGTAGCGGTGCTGGTGGCGATGATGACAACGACGACGGCAAGCCCGCCGGCACCGATGCTGATCACGCCGACGACGATGACGGCGTCCTTGCGTCGGTGATGAAGGTTTTGGAAGGAATTCGACATGCGCGCGAAGCCGGCGCGCGAGTGGCCCGCATGGTGTGATTTGACACGGGTCGCGCCCCCCACCCCCAGCACGCGCCCAAGGGCGTTCGAATGATTTCGACGTGCGGCGCGAAGAGCCCGTTTGGTCGAATTTAATGAACACTTTGAAAGCCGTATGGTTTTCTCAAGCATTCGCAGGAGGTCGAACGCAAACATTTGTGAAAACTGATGTTGCAAAGCCATGTGACTTATATATGTGTTCGGGACACTCGATTCTGACATCCCTACGAAACGTACCAATGTTTGAATACATTCGGCATGCGCGCGCAACGACGCTCGCGTGGGCACTTCGCCCTGTTTATGTTGCAAGGGGTTATTGCGACAGCACGCACGCAAGGGCGTTCGAGCAATTCCGATATGCGCGCGCGAGGGGTCCGTTTGGTAGCAAGGTATGAACATGTTGAAGAACCGGTGGTTTCTTCTGAGTTCGCAAGAGTCCGAGCGCAGTCTCTGCTTGAAAAATCCTGTTGTGATCCCATGTGTTTTAATCTGTGTTCTGGACACTCTTTTTTGAACTCCTTACGGCACCACTGGTTTTTGAAGGATTTCGGCACGCGCCCGCGACGAGACGCGCGTGTGCACTCCGCCCATCGTTCGCAAGGGGTTCTTGCAGACTGATGATTTTCCATAAAACGAGTGCGCGCCGAGGAGGAGGGGGTGACACCGCTCTGCCTGGGATTGTATGGATTCATATTTAGGATGGGCCATTGGGCAGAAGCAGGTGTACATTGCAATGCGGAAAAGGGACCCGTTAAGTCCAGGGTGAGTGGGGGTAGATCCTAATACTCTTTCCGAAAAGAGAAGTAACTAATGTTCACTTGTGATTTGTCAACTCGACTGCTCGCGCAATCATCCCACCCACCCACCCGCAACTTGGTTTGCAAAAGCCATGCGGTGGCGATTGCGATGACTGCCTGGCGCTGGCTGACGCATCGCTGTGGCCGCGCTAGCGCGCGCAGGCTTGCGCGCAGAGCGGCCAGCGATGCTGGTGACGATGATGACGACGATGGCGGAAGGCGAATGACAGCGCCGATGCGGATCACGCCGACGAAGATGATGGTGTCCACGCGTCGGCGATGATGAGTTCAGAAGGATTTTGACATGCGCGCGCGGCCGACGGGCGCGAGTGACCCGCATAGTCTTATTTGACAGGGGTCGTCCCCCCCCCACCTCCCCGCAAACGCGCAAAGGCGTCCAAATGACTTCGACATGCGTGCGCAAGAGGCCCGCTGGGTTGGATTTGATGAAAAGGTTGAAGAACATAAGGCTTTCAACAGAATTCGCACGAGCGCGCATTTTTTGTGGAAGAAGCCATGTTGCAAAACAACTGGTTGTTATTGTTGTCGCGAATCTCGACCTTGAAATCCTCACGGAACCTATGTTTTTGAATGATTTCGGCATGCGCGCGCGATGGCGCGCGCGTGTGGGCAGTTGCACTATCCCAGGGGGTGGCGGTACACCAGGGGTGGTAGGTCCTAACTTCTTTGTAGTAGAGAAGAATGATGTGGCATAAGCTGTGTGATGCAATATAAGCTGTGCAAATCAATGCCAAGGGATGCAAACAATGCAGAACCATGCGAAGCATTGCAACGCAACGATAAACAATGCAAAACAATGCAAAGCAATGCAAAACAATGAAAATACAAGGCAATGAAAACCAAACCAAAGCAATACAAAGCAATGCAACGCATTGCAACATAATGCAAACCAATACAAAACAGTGCAATGCGACGCAAAGCAATGCAATGCGATGCAAAACTTACGATGCGAACGGGGGTGGGTGCAAAGGGGTCGGCGACGAGGCGCGACAGAAGCGGCGACGGCGACACCAAGCTGGCCGAACCGACACCCAGGCCCAAGCGACGGGCGGCGACGGGCGGCGACGAGGCGGCGACGGGGGTGGCAACGGCGACAACAGGCCGGCCGAACCGACACCCAGGCCCAAGCAACGGGCGGCGACGAGGCGGCGACGGGGGCGGCGACGGCGACGACAAACTGGCCGAACTGACACCCAGGCACAGTTCCTTTTAGACCCAGTAGGAACCCCTAAGTGCAAACACTGTTTGGCACAAAAAATCCTCCCTGTCCCGCCTCCAGACGTGTCGATAGGGAGGTCCGGGCGTTTCGCTGGAGACTTCCTCACCATCCGTGATCCTGAAGCACGAAACTGACTTACAACAGCTACGCAGATGGAGGAGGATTGTTTTCAGGATGAGGCTCTCGCCTTGGCGACACGCGCGATCGTCTTCAATGATTGAAACAACTACAAGGGTGGAGGGCGGCTCCTTTTCAAAATGGTGCTACTGCCTGCGCGCCGGGCACATGCGTTCTAACAGAGTGGGCCAACTACCGGGGTGGAGGGCGGTCACTCTTCAACTTGGGGGCTTCGCCTCAGCGGCGAGCAAACTAGTCTTCAAAGCTTGTAACAGTTACATGTGTGAACGGAGCCTTTCTAAATGGGACTCACGCCTTCGTCTGCGATGCTTGCAACAACTACACGGATCGAGGGTAGTTCCTTGTCAAACTGGGGCTCTCGCCTCAGCGCCAGGCGCATTCGTCTTGACAGCTTGTCGCATTTACAAGGTTGGAGGGCGCTTTGTTTCAAAAGTGTGACTGTCGCCTCAGCGCCGTGTACAATCGTTTTCCGAATTCCAACAACTACAGGGATGGAAGACGACTCATTTTCGAAATACGGTTATCGCTTGAAGGTTGGACGTGTGTGACAACTGCGAAGATGGAAGGCGGTTTCTTTCCACATGTGTGCTCTCGATTCAGAGTCTCCCGAAGCGTGAACTTGTGCAACCGTTGAACGGATGGGAGGGCGAATCCTTCTCAAAAAGGGGTTCTCGCTGGACACACCGTTGGCCTTTATGGCCACACCCTTGCGCGTTCCTTCTTACTCGCTGAAAGAATGCAAGGCGATTTCTTTTCAACATGGTGCTCTCGCTCGGACCTCACGCCGATAAGGGGTCTCCACTTGTGGTTCGCAAGAAGACTCGTAGGGACCTGTGAGAATGTGGTTCCGGACGGAGGCGCACTGCAACATCGCTGATGCATCCTAGGGGTGCTCTGGTCCTCCTCCTCCTCCTCCTCCTCCTCCTCCTTCTCATCCCCCTGCCCCTCTGCCGTCCATACTCCTTATCATATCGCCCCTGTCAAATCCCCAGATGCGTCGGTAGGGCGGGCCGAGCGTTTCGCCCGATATTTCCTCACCATTTATGATCTTGCAGCTCGGACAT
>CAUYUJ010002969.1:572458-595729 GCA_963575745.1 Prorocentrum cordatum
CCGTTTTGGTGCCCTCTGGGGCTGTTTGGGGGCCCCCTTTGGGCCGTTTTGGGGCCCTCTTGGACCGTTGCTGGCCCCTTTGGTGACATCTGAAGCCGTCTTGGAACGAGCTGGGCCCGAAAAGGCGAGAACCCGAAAACCTTTTCAAATACCATAGAGGAATCACGGTGTTTGGCCTCCTGAAGCCCTCTCAAGGGCCCTCTTGGAGGCCCCTCGGGTGCCCTCTTGAAGGCCGTCTTGGGGCTCTCGGGCCGTCTTGGGGCCAGCCCAATCCCCACACTCAAGCAGCCCAGTCCCCACACCGCCTCCTCGGGCCCCCTTGGGAGTCTCTTGGCAGCCTCTTGGGGTGCTCTTAGGCCGTCCTGGGGCCATATTGGGCCCCTCTTGGGCCGTCTTGGGGCCGTCTTGGCCCGTCTTGGGGCGCTCCTGGGGCCCTCTTGGGCTGTCTAGGTGCGATTTTGAAGGCCTCTTGGGCCGTCTTGAACCCTACGAAAACCGAAACAGCTAATACGCTAAACATGTAGGTTTTCCCATATGATTTAAACGAATTTAGCCTCTGTGGGGTCCTCTTGGGGGTCTCTTGGGGCCCTCTTGGACCGTCTTGGAGCCAATTTAGGCTATCTTGGGGCGCTCTCGGGCCGTCCTGGGGCGTCTTGGGGGTGTCTTGGCCCGTCTCTTGGGTGCTTCTTGGGCCGTATTGGGCGCCTCGGGGACCCCAAAAGGCCATTATAGCCCGGGTTGGCGCGCCTCGCCCCTCCCCTGGAACCCATCCCTTAAGGGCTTCGCCCCACCAAATAACGTACATCACTCGTACCTCGCTCTTTCCGTCACATGCTTGGCACGGGGACGGAACGCGCAAGGTACTTTCTGATGGCGCGAGATGTCTGGCTTGTTCGTTACTCCTCATCTTGCGTCCTCTCTTCCACTCGCCATTGTCGCATCCTTGGGGGGTCTTGGAGCCCTCTTTGGAAGTCTTAGGCAACTCTCGGGCCGTGTCCAGGTCCTAGTGAGGCGTCTTGGAGTCCTTTCGGGAGCCTCGTGGGCCGTCTTTGAGCGACACCTGGATGACGTCGACAGCATCTCATTGTTGTGAGGATGCCCCGACGCAGCGAAATTGCAACATTGCGCAAGAGCGATGACGACAACATCTCATTTTTGTGAGGATGTCCCTGGCGAAACCGCCACTTCGGGCAAGACTTAAACCACGACGACGTCGACATCGTCTATTTGTGTGAAGATATCCCTAGCGAAATCACCATGTTGGACAGCAATGACGATAACATCTCAATTGTGTGAGGACGTCCTTAGCGAAATCGCATCTGTTGGCGGAAGCAGGGCGTGTTAGGTCCACCTTGGCCGGCACGCGAACGGAAAGAGCGCTTCAGGAACTTGCCCAAGAGGGTCCATGGCACCATTAACTCTTGGGATCTTTGGGGTTCAGAGCTATTTCACGTCACCGCTCGCTCTTTGGAGCCTTGGTGTGAAGAGCTTTCTCACGTCATCGCTCGCTCTTGGGAGCCTTGGCGGTAAGAGCTTTTCACTTCACCGTTCCATCTAGGGAGCCTTGGTGTGAAGAGTAGTTCACGTTACCGTTCGCTCCTGGGAGCCTGAGAGTCACCGTTCGCTGTTGGGAGCCGTGACGTTAAGAGATATGTACGTCATCGCTCGCACTTGGAAACCTTCCTGTCCAGAGCTTTCTGCGCCGCTGCTCGCTCTTGGGACCCTTGGCGTTCAAAGCTTTTCAAGTCACCGACTCGCGTAAAAAGAGCTTTCCAATCACCTGGTGCTCTTGGTATCCTTGGCGTCAAAGCTGCGTCCGTCATTGGGCCGTCTGGGGGAGGATCCTCTAGGAGCACTTTTGGGTGTTTTGAGGCCCTCTTGGGCCATTTTGGGACCCTCTTGGGCAGTATTGGGGGGCTCGCCCCCTCTTGGGGCACTCTGAAGTCCTCTTGGCGGCCTCCTGCAGCGCTCTGAGGGGAGGGGAAAGGAGGAGGGAGAGGCTTTGTTTGTCAAGCACGGGGGCGGGATTCGCAGAATGCCACTAAGAACTAGGAAGAGATCAGCGTCAAAATCCCAAACGAACCTTCACATTCAGACTTCCGCTATCTCCTCCGTGCTGCTCCTCCTCCTCCTCCTCTTCCTCCTCCTCCTCCTCCGCCCATGCTGTTCAAACAAGGAAGAGGATGAGGAGGGAGGGAGAGGAGGCGTGCTCCTCTCCTCCGCCTCCTCCTCCTCCTGCCGCCCACCTCGAACAAGAAAAGGGAAGAGGAGGGCGGAAGGGGAGGTGTGCTCCTCCTCCTTCCCCTCCTCCTCCTCCTCATCCTCCTCCTCATCCTCCTCCTCCTCCTCCTCCGCGCTCCCCGGGGCGCGTCCTGCGGAGCGGCCCCGCTCCGGCAGCGGCGACCAGGAGCCCGCCCGGGGCGGCGGAGACTCCTCGGAGGCGGCGGCCCCGGGGGCGGGGGGCGGCGGTGACTCGCGCGTCGTCGTCGTCGTCGTCGTCGTCGTCGTCGTCGCCGTCGTCGTCGTCGCCGTCGTCGTCGTCGTCGTCGTCGTCGTCGTCGTCGTCGTCGTCGTCGTCGTCGTCGTCGTCGTCGGGAGGGAGGGGGATCGGGCGAGAGAGGGGAGGGGGGTGAAGGGGCCCAGGGACACAAATTCGCCGGCCCAACGGGCCAGGGCGTGCTAAGATCTCCGGTACCTGGTTAACAGTATTTCTAGTTCGCGCGCGCGGGGCGGCCCCTGGGGGTCCCCGGACGAAAAGTACCCCGGCAAGGTCCCGGCAAGTCCCCGGCAAGTCCCCGGCAAGGTCCCGGCACGGTCGGGCCAGAGATGCCGGAGTTCTGTTTCGGAGCCCAAGAGGGCTCCAGATCGGTCCAAGAGGGCCCCGAGAAGCTTTCTAGACGGTCCAAGAGAGGCCCGAGGCGGCCAAAGATCGCCCGAAGACGCCCCAGATGGCCCCAAGACAGCCCAAGAGGCCTCCAAGACGCTCCAAGGGCCTTCCAAGAGGCCTCCGAAGAGGGCCCCAAGTCGCCAAAATCGTTGATTTTCATTACTTTTTTCTATGTTTTTTGCGTTCTGGCCTTTTGGCTTCCGGACGCTCCAAGAGGGCCCAAGAGGCCTTCAAGACTGCTCCAAGACGGCCCACGAGGCTCCCAAGACGGCCCCGGAGCGGCCCAAGAGCGCCCCCCAGACGGCCCAAGTGCTGCCCAAGGCGGACCAAGAGGCCCCAAGACGGGCCCAAGAGGGGCTCAAGAAGGGAACCGAGAACTGAAAAATCGAGCCCTCCGCCCCAGAAGGCGCCCAGGACCCCGAAAGAGGCCCCAAGAGACTCTCCAAGACACCCCCAAGACGCCCCAATAAGCTCCCGTGAGGCCCCAAGAGGACCAACAACGTCAGGCCCCAGGCCCCAAGAGGACCAACAAATACCGCCAAGAGCCCGCCGAAAGCCCCCCAAGAGACCGTCACGAGGCTTCAAAACTGCCTCTAAGAGGCTCCCGAGACACCCCAACAACGCTGATTGCGGTGAAGCGCCGTGAAGCCCCAGGAGGACCCACAAATACCGCGAAGAGACCGCCGAGGGCCTCCCAAGAGACCCTGAAGAGACTTCAAAGCTGCCTCTAAGAAGCACCAGAGATACCCCAAACCGAGACGGCCCAAGAGACTCCCACGACTACTCCAAGAGAGCCTCCCACGACTACTCCTCCTCTGCCACCCACACTTTCCACGCTCGCGCCTCTACCCCCCTACCCCAACCCCCCCGCCCCCCCCCCTCCCCAACACACACGCACGATTACACATAGCAGCGGAAGGAGGAAGTTCAGAGGACAAGGAGACTGCAAACTGTTTTCTTGTTTCCTGCGATAAAATGTCACGAACCGCCACCTTCCAGATAAGACGGCTCAGGCATGCAAAAAATGGCTCCTCCCGGCAAGGTCGCCACAAGCCGACCATCCATGACCAACAACCAAACCCATCAGCCGCAGTTACTCCGATCACTGAGGCAATCGACAGCCGTGCACCAATATGGGCCGGCGGAATGAGCGAAGCGATTAAATAAATGATCCCCATATGCTCCATGTTTCCTGGAAGCTCGTCTTCCCCTCCACTTCCCATATTTTCCGTATGTTTTTCTGGAAATCGACATTGGTTGGTGCCTGTGTTCTTTCGCCTCCTGAAAAAGCTGTGGCTTGCAACCCGCGCAAAGGGGGGGCGGGCGAGGACATCGACAGAGATCTCCGCCGTGCAGCGACGAGGGCTCATCAGACCTATTTGGCGCAGCGTGGTGCCCCCCAAGAAGCTCCAGCGAAGCCGATCGAAAATCACACCCAGGCGTAACCACACCCATCGTAGTCGCCGACCCACCTCCTGTCGTTACGAGCAATTGCGGCGGACGGCTTTCGGCGATTTTTGGCCTCCGGGGGCCCTCGCCGGGCCTCAGGACCGTTGGAGAGCCACCCGAGACGGAACGGAGTCCACGACGTCGGAGTTCTGGTCGAGAACGAGGAAGAAAGCAACTGAGGAGGAGGAGGAGGAGGAAGAGGAGGAGGGGAGGAGGAGGAGGAGGAGGAGGAGGAGGAGGAGGAGGAGCAAGAAGACCCTTTGACTGTTCCAAGGCTGCGTGTCTCAGCCCAGCAACCCAGGCGGGCAACGCGTTGCACTGCGGACTGCGCTGATCAAGCGCGTCAGCCACAGAAGGCCGCGGCCGTATTCGGCGCGGTGCCCTCTGGGGGGCATGTTGCAAAATTTGGCATCTCTGTGAAAGCTGGCCCTTCTGCCATGTGCTCGCGGCGAGCCCAGCACTCGAACTGCACGCGTCGAAGTGCGCCGAGGAAGGGGGAGGAGGAGCGCACGGATGAGGAGGAGGAGGAGGAGCAGGAGCAAAAAGAGTAGGAGGACAAGGAGGAGATTAAGGCATGGAAGGCCGAGGTGGAGAAGGAGGAAGAGAAGGAGGATAATGAGGAAGGAAAGGATGATGAGGAGAAGGAGGGAGGATGAGGATAACGAGGAGGGAAGAGGAGGAGGAGGAGGAGGAGGAGGAGGAGGAGGAGGAGGAGGAGGAGGAGGAGGAGGAGGAGGAGGAGGGGGCCAAGGCGGAGGAGCACTAGCAAGTGGAAGCGCACCTCACCCGCCCTGGCTCGAGCCACCCAGAGCCGGGGCGCGCGCGGTGGCGCCCCCTCCCCCACGCGGCCGAGCAGCTCGCGCTGGGCCTGACACTGACGGGGAACGCTTGGGGGTGGGGGCGGGCTGAGGGAGGAAACGTCGAGCGGGAAGCGGCGGCGCGTCGCCGACGGATCGGCGACAGGCCCCCGAGAGCGAGACCCCGCGCTCCTGGGCGGGGCGGGCCCTCGGTGCCCCGTCGGCGATCAGTGGGCGATTGCGGGTCGACGCGCCCCCCCCCCCCCCCGCGGGCCGAAGCCTGTCCCCGCCCCCGGTGGCTCTCGGGCCATGGCTCGGGCCTCGGACGGCCATGTCTGGCAAGGCGCAGCCGCTGGAAGGCATCCCGGGGCTGGAAGGCCGCCGGCAGCCGACGAACACGTCCGAAAACTTCCAGCCTGGAATCCTCGTCCACCCACGAGCCGATCCCCACCCCCCACGTTGCCCCGCCGTGGCCGACCACGCCTGGACGCCTGGCGCGGCGATAGCGGCCACTGCAAGCAGGCGGGAGGCCTGCCCGACATCGGCGCGTGCGCGACGAGCTCGGGGCCAGCCGTGTCCCCCTGACGCCCTGACGTGTCCGCCCAGTCACGGGCACGCGAACTGCGGCGAGCGCGCGACTCGGCATGCCGCAGCGCCTTGCCCCATGGACGCGCGGACGGTGCAATACTTGGCCGCGATCGCGGGGGGGGGAAACAAGCGGGGGCGGGCTTCCCCAGAAGGCCTGGAAGGCCTCGGGCCTTCCGACCAATTGTTTAGGCCTTCCCGGAAGACGCAAACAATTTCTCAGAGAAGCCCGCCACCCTACGAAAAGGCCTGCCCCTTCTCAATTCCTCCCTCGGCGCGTCGTCGAAATACGCAGAAGATCTGCCAAACCGACTCCTGCTGCACGTGCAAGGCACCTGTATGAACGGCAAGGACAAGGACAGTGGCAAGAGCCCATCGAACAAGACACATAGTCGATGAGCATCCGAAGCGCCAGAGCCACACCAATGTAGAGGCGCCAAGGAAGACGCACTTTCTTCTGTCGGCGGCGAGGCGGAGGCGGTCCGCACCAGCGAGCGGCGATTCGGGGCAACAGAATGGCGAATCGGCCAGCGTGCAGAGGGGGGGGGCAGGACAGACAAGGCGGCCGCAGAGGGAGGAAGGGAGGAGGGCACTCAGATGTGGGAGAATTCCACCCCGAGCGTGCTGGCGCGGCCAGGAGCGACAGCGGGGACCGTGGCAGCAGCCGGGCCGCGGCGTCGGTGCATCCACGGGCGCTGCCGATGCCCAGTGCGCGGTAGAGCAAGTTTTAGGCAGTGAAGACGTCCAGGTAAGGGACGACTACGTAGCGCAAGCGACGTATAAGTGGAGCCCAGGTTGGTTTCAGACTGCCGAGAGCAAAATGCTGTACCCGCTGGGTGATGGGCTGGGGAGTGCGCCCTACAGCGCAGGGTCCACCGGCACAATCACCAGGGGGAGCTGCACGCCGGGAGCGGCAGCGAACGGCGCCATGGCCACGCACGAGGGGAGGGAGGGAAAGGCGCGGGGGGGGAGCACCCTGCCTGAAGGGATCCCCCAACAGGTGGGGCGGCGCGCCCCGCAGCCCAGCACCGGCGGCGTCGCTGTCGGGCGCGGGGGGGCCCGCCGCCGTGTAGCACCAGCGCGCGGGTCCGCACCGCGGGAAGACAAAACTGAGGCTGAGCGGCCGGTGGAGGCCACGCGCCGTCTGCGGAGGGCAACGCATGGCCGGTCTGGGGGCACCTAATCGGCGCAGATTCGTGCGGAAATCAAGCCACGACCCGTCTGGGGAGGGCAGCGCATGGCAGACTAGGGAAAGAGGGGCCGCGCGCCGCCCGGGGAGGACAGCGCGCGACAGGACTGGGAACGCCTCGTCGGTGCAACATCACGTGGGGATGGGCCGCGTTTTCGGGGAGGTCAGCGCACGGCACTAGGGCGCCACGCGCCGCCCGGGGAGGGCAGCGCGCAACAGGGCTGGGGACACCTAGTGCAGCTTCATGTGGCGACGGGCCACGCAACCACCTGGGGAGGACAGCGCACGGCAGCACGTGTCGCACTTATTCGGTGCAACTTCATGAGGGCCCAGGGTTGCGCATCGTCTTGGGAGGGCGGCGCGCTGACGGGGGACGGGGCCCTCCCGCCAGCACGGCGTCAGGGCCGGTTGTACTAGGGTGTGGGCCGTCGCCAAGCGTAGCCGTGGCGCCTGCTGCTCTGGAGCGGTGCCCGGGTGAGCGTTTTAGAGGTCCGGTCGATCTGGAAGGCGCGGCCTCAACTGGTCGTTGTTGGGCCAGGTGGGATCAGCCTGTCGCTTGCCTTTTCCGTGCAGGCTGGTCGTTCCCTTTGCCGTGCCCCTCGTCACATCGGCACTCGTCGCGCTGGCGTCCATCTCGACCCCCCTGGACCAGCAGACCCGACGGATGTCGTTGTGGAAATGTGGAAATAGTAGAGTTCATTGACGGATGCCCTGCGCGATTCTTCGTGACCCGCGGAGTTGTAAGTACCTTTCCCCTTGTCTTTGCCATCCCGCTGGTCGCAGAGAGCATTCCATCCTTCGACGAAGAAGGCCCCACAATCCCAGTTCAGCCGGATGTATATAATGTGTATATATATATATATGTATGTATGTTATGGATGTATGTCTTCCCCTTTCTTCATATTTTCAAATTGTTCATGGAAGTCGGCGCATCATTGTGCCTGTGTCCGTTTCCCCCCTGACAGCGATAAACAAACAGCATTCGACGCTGCTGGACAACCACATGTCAGCGTCGCCATGATGACTGCAGCGAGAGCATCTCGAGGTCGAGGGTGAAGGACGCGCGCACCAAGCACAGGAAATCCTTCGCTACGATCGGAGGCATCAAGGACGTTGCCGTGGAGTTCGCCGTGCTACGACGCCAGGTGATGAACGCCAAACCGATCATGGACCAGACGATGGAGACCGACACCAGTCCCGTGGCAGTCAAGGAGACACTGGAGAAGGCCAACAGAAACGCATGGACAATCTCCATGCTTTTTGTTGGGGGGGGCCTTCTTTTCCAGCGCCATGCGATGGCAAAGCAGCTACAATGGGCAGACCACGCCATCCAGGCGCTGGAGGACGAGGCGATCGTCCCGAAAAATGCCAGGACGGACCTGCGGCAGGCCAGCGCAGAGGAAAACACCGCGACGAGAGAGACCCTCGCACCAAGAGGGAATCATGCACGTCGGTTCGGGCGACGAAATCTCGCGAAACACATGAACCATTCTTTGCCGGAGCCTCAAGCGACGGCAACGGAAAGAACGGTCCAATCACAGCGATACTGAGTGATAGCGTTGTGGACGTATTTATTGCGAACACGGTTGAAATCAGTAAGCTTCAATGGCGTATGAGTGCTGCGCATCCACGGAACGTAGTCGGGCAAGGTATGGAAGAATCTGCCCGTGGGAGTCCCAGAAGCGCGCCGACCCTTGACGAAGAGTGCGTCTGCCATTGGCATCTGCGGGACACCACAATTCAACGACATGTGTGATCCAAGGGACACTGGCCCCGCCGAACCGAACACCTTCCACCGCAGGGGCCTCAATGACAGCCACCACCTCGCGGATTTACGTGGCCCGCTCTGGAAACACAGCATCCAACACAATGAACTACTTCTGACCGACGCGCACGACCCCCAATGATCAAACGGCGCAAGAGGTCTTGCGTCGGGTTTGTAGACTGCCGTGTGGACAGCGCTGGTATAGGCACTTTGCTAAACCAGAGGCCCGACGATGAGCGAGCTAAGACAGGTGGGTACCATCGTGCCCCAACCCCGCCCCTACGCGCCCTCCAACAGGAGGACGGCTCTGGAAGGGCAGTCCCTCTTCTGCTTCTGCCGGCTTCCGCCAACCGCCCTCCGACAATCCGCTGGCGGAGCCTTCCTCGCTTTGCTCTCGCAAAGAGGAGGGGGAGGAGGAGAGACTCGTTCCCTGAGGCTCGCCAGTCGTACCTGCTGGTGCCATTGGCGGTGGCGGCTCCCCAGATCAGCGTGCGAGAGCCCGCGCTCCTGTACACCTCGTCGCAGGCAGGCGCGTTCGGCCCCCAAGAAACTTCACTCCGAGGGAGAGCAACTTCACTCCGAGGAGGGAGAGGAGGATGAGGAGGAAGAAGAGGATGTGGATCAGGGCAAACCCAAGACTCATCAATGATGTTGAAATACACCCTCCCTCCAAGATCCCTCTTCGCAAGCCCCCACAACATGTCATTTCCACGGAGGGAATTGTCCCGTTCGGGGAGAACCGTGTGAACATCTTGAGATGTGCAAAAACACCGCTCTTTTTTTCAGGATTGCAATACCACGAGTGAACCTAACTGTTACGCCTTGGCGATCCTGAGTCGTGCCAGAACATCATCCCTGGGACTTCAACACCGCGAGTCAAAGTAACTCTTGCGCCGTGACGCTACTGAGCCGTTCCAAAACTTATTTCTGGCACGTAAGCCATGCAACCCAAGGGAACTCTTGCAAGTGTTTGAAATGACTGTGCGCGGCGCTAAGGCGAAAACCACAGTTTGAAAAGGAACCGCCCTCAATCTGTAAAAGCGGAGCTGAATCAGTGTTACAACGAATGTGCGCGGAGCTGAAGCGAGAACCACATGTTGATAAGGAACCGCCCTCAATCCGTGAAGCTCTTGCAAAACATTACAACGAAGGTACGGGGCGCTGAAGCGAGAGCCACATGTTGAAAACGAACCACCCTCAATCCGTGGAGCTCTTGCACAATTGTAGAACGAATGCGCGCGGCCCTAGAAGCGAGAGCCACATGTTGAAAGCAACCGCCCTCTACCCGTGAAGAAATTGCACACTTTCAGAACGAATGTGCGCGGCGCTAGCGCGAGAACCAAATTTTCAAAACGTCCCGCCCTCAATCCGTGAAGCTGTTGCAAATGTTTGAAACGAACGTTCGTGGTGCTGAGGCGAGAGCCACATTTCGAAAATGGCCCGCCCTCAATCCGTGAAGCTCTTGCAACATGTTACAACGAATGTGAACGGCGCTGAAGCGAGAACCACATTTTGATAACGGCCCACCCTCATTCCGTAAAGCTCTTGCAAAACATTACAACGAAGGTGCGCGGAGCTGAGGCGAGAACCACAAGTTGAAAACGAACCGCCCTCAATCCGTGGAGCTCTTGCACAATTTTCGAACTATTGTGCGCGGCTCCAAAAGCGAGAGCCACATTTTGAAAGGAGCCGCCTTCTACCCGTGAAGATCTTGCACATTTTCAGAACGAATGTGCGCGGCGATAGTGCGAGAACCAAATGTTCAAAACGTCCAGCCCTCAATCCGTGAAGCTGTTGCAAACATTTGAAACTAACGTCCGCGGCGCTGAGGCGAGAACCACATTTTGAAAATGACCCGCCCTCTGTCCGTGAAGCTCTTGCAATGTTTTAAACAAACGGGCGCGGCGCTAAGGCGAGAGCCACATTTTGAAAACCACCCTCCCTCCATCTGTGAAGCTCTGTCGACACTTAAGAATCATGATCATAAGTGGTGAGGAAGTCTCGAGCGAAACGCCCGTCACGACCTTTCGACTGGCTTCGGGGTGGGACAGGGAGGAGTTATCTATAAGGAAGAGGAATAAAGGAGGAGGAGGAGGAGGAGGAGGAGCAGGAGGAGGAAAAGGAGGACCTGGCGCGTCTGCGCCAGACCAACGGATTGGGAAAAAAATCCCCCCCCCCGGAAACATGAGGCCAACGCCGCCTGATTTGACGACGCAGCGCACCGATTCCGTGCGAAAGCGGGGCCCGTCGCGGATCCACCCGCCCTGATGCTTGCAATTCCTCGAATGGCACAGAGAGCGGAGTCTCCCGCGTTGCTACATGTGTCTGCTATTCTATCTACCATACCACCCCAACCCAACCCGAAGACTCAAATCTCAGGTTGGGGGGGGTACGGGTTCCACATGTTTTTTTGCAATGTTCCCCGACGCGCCCCCCCCGACTGGGAATGGAGGGCAAATTGGGGCCTTCGGGTTGGGTTGGGGTGCTGTGGTGGTTAGCGAAATGGGGGCGGCGACCAATGGGAGGGGGAGAAACGTTCACTATTCGTGCCCCTTCAAAACTCCACAGGGCCCATTTGGGGCACAAAATAAGCACCCTCTTGATTCCCCATTTATCGCTTCCCATCTCTCAACGCCCGAGTTCCCAATAGCTTCCCGCCCGGCTGGAAAGAGAGATGCCAGGAGCCCGTCGTCTCAGAAACAACCTCAGCAGTGCGGCAGGTTCGTGACATGCCGACTTCGGCGTTGGCTTCTGACACCGCGGGGATCGCACAACCTTGACCGATCGGCCGTTTCCGAAACGTCAGATCGTTCAACCTCGACCGATCCAGGGTCGCCGGCGGCGTTCCACGTCGAACGCCGGCGGCAGGGTCGCCGCCGGTCGACACGACGCGAACATGTTTTACGTCGTAGCGCGGCAGAGGCAGTCCGCGCGTCCGGGCGCATGCAGGAGGAGGGGAGAAGAGGAGGAGCGGCCGCAGAGACAGGAGGCGAGAGACGAGGGCGCACTCGCGCGGCGAGGCCGCGGGGTGCGCGCGGGGCGGGACACGACGGGAACCTGCGGCAGGCTCGTCGGCGCACCCCGCCCCCGAGCAGCCCCAGCAGGAGCGCCCGGCGCCTCCGGTGGGCGCGAGGGCCCTGCGGCCGGCCGCTGGGGCGGGAGCGCCCCTGCGGCCCACTGCAGCGGCCGTCTGTTTGGCCAGCCTCGCACCGCGTGCCACCCTGCCGCAGGCCGTGCCTTTTCCAGCAGGTGGCGACGCACAGGTCCGAGGATCTCATCTTTGTTCACTCCGGCGTTGTCTCCTGGATTTCGGCCTCTGGGGACCGTTCTTCGGACCGGGGGCCATCCAAACGAGGCGAAGAACCACCCCTGGGGATGGGGTCGGGACCTCTGGGGCCGCGGATTGGAAAAATCATGTCGGCGGATGTCTAGGTCCGATTCGCAATCCGAAGCCTGCCGTACAGTCGGTCGGGGTATCGGGGTAGGGTCTCTATCCCTCGATTCGCCCGAAGAGGGGATGGGGTTCGGACTTCGCGACGTGCTCGACGAATTCCGAACCCCACCCTCGCCGCCAATCGAGTTGCCTGAGCCGTTGATCGGCGAGGGCAGGGCTCGAATCTCGCCGCCGAAGCGTTGGGACCGAGGGTTTCGATGCTCGGCTGGTGCCCGCTCGGTCCCCGGTCGTGGGCGCCCGCGGGCGCCTCGTGGGCGCCCCGCGCCCAGGGGGATCTCGAGCTTTCGGCTGGTGGTTCCTGGTTGGTGCCTGGTCGTGGGCGCCCGTGGGCGCCCCGTGGGCGCCCCGCGCTGGGGGGGGGGTGGGACCCCCAGGTTGCCCGGCTGGTGCCCGGCTGGTGCCGGGCTGGTGCCCAGCTGGTGCCCAGCTGGTGGCGGCCTTGGCCAGCCCGGCACCGCGCGCCACCGCACCGCCGCACCGCTGGACCGCTGCCGCCGAGACCCCCACGTCACCGCAGCGAGCGGGCGCGGGGCGCTGTGTCTCGGGGGAGGAGCAGGAGGGAGGACGATGAAGAGGAACAGGAGGACAGAGGAGGAGGAGGAGGAGGAGGAGGAGGAGGAGGAGGAGGAGGAGGAGGAGGAGGAGGAGGAGGAGAGGAGGGGAGAGGAGGGCGAGCGAACCGCGCGCAGCCACGGAGGACCCTCCGGCCTTCCTGCGAAGTCCAGAGATGCACCGAAGAGGCCCAAGGAAGCCTCCAAGAGGCTTCCAGGAGGCGCCCAGAGGGAGGAGGAGGAGGGAGGAGGAGGAGGAGGAGGAGGAGGAGGAGGAGGAGGAGGAGGAGGAGGAGGAGGAGGAGGAGGAGGAGGAGGGGGAGGAGGAGGAGAGGAGGAGAGGAGGAGGAGGAGGAAGGAGGAGGAGGAGGAGGAGGAGGAGGAGGAGGAGGAGGAGGAGGAGGAGGAGAGGAGGAGGGGAGGAGGAGGAGGAGAGAGGAGGAGGAGGAGGAGGAGGAGGAGGAGGAGGAGGAGGAGGAGGAGGAGTGAGGAGGAGGAGTGAGGAATGGAATGGAATGGAATGGGGCCAATGACAAAGTCATAAAATAAAATTTAGAGTTTCGACAGACTCTTGGGCCGCAGGCCCATGTGAAATCTGTCTAAAAACTCACGCCGCGTATTGGAAATCTTCCTGGGATCACAGGGTTTGGCAAGCTCTCGAAGAACGAGCTGACCAAAAAACCCGCATTCCCCACAGATCCACACTCCAGACTGCTGAGAGAAAATCATGCAATGAGACTCGTGCACCATACCCCCCCCCACATGTACCCTCGACCCCTGCGGTGGCCTCCAGGTACCATCCCCAGTCGCTTCGAGCTCGAAACACGGACTAGCCATCCAAGCGGTCCTGGCGGCTGCCGTGGACGAACCTCCGCACCTGATGCACCGAGCGCCTGTCTCGTCGAGGGCATGTGCCGACGAAAACATGGCCGCAACGGCTGGGGCGGGAGGAGCAGGGGGGGGGACGGCAGCAGCAGCAGCAGGAGGGCGCTCTGACTGATTTTCAATCCTACGGGCTCTGACAGAGGCTTCCATCGCGGCCAACGTGGATCTCAACAATCGCCTTCGCACCACTCTCGCCATCTGCTCTGATAACAGCAAACGTGCACGATCATGTTCAGACACTCTCGCAACCTGCGCAGCAACATTAGCAATCTCATCGGCGGCCTCGTTACCTGCAATCATCCAGTCGGGAAAAAAGCCGAAACTCCTGGTCGGACGGAGCGACATGAGAGGCGACTTTGAGAACCACAACTGAACCAATGCGAGCCTTCATCAGCAGGCCGATCTGCCGCCACGTGGCGGCCATGACTCCACTTGGCTGCTCGTACAGCCTAGAAGCCCAACCACGCGAAACTTCATCATTGTCTGCGACGTAAACAAGGTCCCCGAGTGAAAGGCGAATGGCCAGCTCGAGGCCTCGAAGCTCTCCCCTGGGAACGGACTGATGTCTTCCAGCCAGCGGGCCAAGGACGACGGGACCGATTTGGGAAGGTCGGATCGAGGCAGCTGCAAGCAAACCCACACCCACTCTCCTCATCCTGACGTCTCCACCTTCCTTCCCGCCAGACGCATCTCCGAACACATACACTGGGTTCCCAGGTAAACCAGTGCCCAGGGCTCCAGGGACCAGCTCCGCGGTAAAAATATCCACAAAATACCAGTTTTCCTCCTCGGGAGGAGGGGGCACGAAAGTCCAGCTGGTTGGTAACAACCCTCTGTGCCAGAATACTGCTTCTGCTTCTCCTTGGGCAACGGCCTTGGGAAGCAAATGATCTGACTCCTCGAAAGCTGGATGCTCGCAATTGCTAGGGCAAAGCCAGTGCCTGTGCAGCGGTGTCTCTGCGACTGACCCGCGACCTGCAAGCTTGCACCTAGGACATTCGTTCGTGCTGATCAATCCTGCCTGAAATTTGCGATCCTCTGGCCAACACCCCCCAGTGGCAATACACAACATGACCTCTGCTAACTGCCTGCCGTGCTTTGCTGATTCAAGCTGCTTGAGAAGACACCTCAAGGAAAGATTATCCACCCCTCCCGAGATACCTGCCCCGCAGAAGTGGGACTCTGCTGCTGCCCACTGGCGTGCTGCCAACGTGTCGCGAAAATCCTGAAGCAAGCCCTCAGCCTCGTCGATGGAGACCAGAGCTTCAGCTGGGAAGGTCCATTGAAAGTCGCACCCCCCTCCAGGGAGCGCTGGTCCTTTCCAGTCGTTGGGAGCCGTCGGTGTCCAACCTGCAGACAGAAGGTGAGTAATGACCGCTGAGATAGGACCTCGAATGTGACGTGACCTTCTGTTAGGTTCGATTGCTTCTAAATCCCTCCGAACGGCATCCCAAACTCGAAATGCACCAGCGTGAGACTGAGGAAACCTAATCCAGCAATCCAGCCAAGTCCTGAGGCACGACGTGGGTAACGAAATCCCTGGATCCCGATGAGGAGCTCTGAGGTCCAGGAGGGTAGTGAGGCATTTGCCTTTTTTCCCCGAACCTGAGACTGCCCCAAGACGTTGCCGTAACCTCCTGAGTTGATAGCCCATAATACCGTAAATATCTAATCCGTAATTAGAGCAAGCCTGAGGGCCAGCCAGCTCAATCTTCTTGGTGGTAAGATATCGCCTAGCTGCCCTAGAATATCCCTTCAACCTGCGGTGTTGCGCAAGCCCCTTGGCGGCCCGTTGCCGTCTGGTACGTCTGGCATGCCTGGCTCCTGCGCCTAGGTCGATGCCCAGGTATGACGCCTGCAAAACTGCCTTGACTTGAATACGCCGACGCTTTAGCCGACATGCAATTTGCTGCGCAGCAGAATGGACGGGGCTGATAACAACACTCTTGTCTGCCAACTGAAGGTGGTACTCTTCCATAGACTCCGCCACCTGACTGATACACTGAACTGTAGAATCAACCACGGCCCTGTGCGACCCCACAATTTGCAACATCAAATCGTCAATCCAAATCCTTTGGGTGGCCGAAAACGGAGCCTGGGAGATTCTTTCAAGAATGAAATAAGTTAAGCATCTGGCAAACCTGGTCCCGTTACGGAGCCCCTGGACAATCGATGTGGGGTTGAAACGCCTGACTGTTAGCCCCGCTCTGGCTCAAAATACGAGGCGACATGCATTGCTGAAGTTTCAAGCCCAACATAACAGACGGGAACCCAAGCTTCAACGCGGTATCCACCAGGATGCCCCAGAGGATGGAATCGTAAAAGCCTTTAATATCCAGGATAGCCTGACTAAAAGAGACCCCCAGACGCTTGCAAACTTCAACATCCAGAACTCTCCGAAAAGCTTCCCTTAAAGCCGAGTTGCCAGATATTGCAGCGTCCCATGCTGGTGTGGTCTCCGAATTCCACACCTTGGCATGCCCATCTCTCGCCAGGGACCAGAGACGGCACACCATGCATAGTAATCCGATCACCCTGTCCCCTCCAGACTTCTTGGCTAATAATTTTCCCAGCACCGCTAGTACTTGCCAGGGCCAGGTGAGCGCCTGCTCACAAGCCGTGAAAAATTGACATAAAGATTCCAATGCCGCATCTGGTAGCCTCTCGAAGTCGAGAGGCGTGAATTGATCGATGCCAAGGCCTGCTGATGCTCGCATTTTCCGAAGTGCTGCACGTAAGTCCTGCACCGTGAGTTCTGGTAGCTCATCCGAGACCGCCTCACCACGAATGCGAGACATGAGCTCCAACACATGTGATGGCGTGACTGGATGTTCCGACCAGAGCATGTGATACTTCTCAGCCTTGGCATCGATGAGATCGATAGGATGAAAAAGTCTAACTCCGCGGTGCAAAAACTCGTGATCTAGAACTGGCTCCGAACGCAAGCTCCGAAAAACTTGGCCTTGCTTGCTGCCGTCGACGATCCACTGCTGAAAACGATACAAGGAGCGACGCATTGCCTTACGCTGGGCTCTCTTGGAGATTCGATCGCCCCAGCTAGCAAGTTTGACAAGGAAATCGACGTCGAGGTTCCCGAGAGACTTGAGGTAGCGAACCCAAGCTTCAAGAGAAGGCTCCAAAGTATGCAAAAGAATGACTGTATGGGCCCCCTCGGGAGCGTCCTCCGATAACTCAATGCCTGTGTGCAGTAGTTCTTTGATATGATTGCCCCCGTTATCCCGTTGCCGATGTTTGCAGAGCCTCGAAATTATAACCGAGACCCTGGCCCACCAAGTAGCAATCTTGTCGGACAGCGGAAGCTCGCGATATTTCTGCGCCTGCTGCACTGGCTGCTGAATGAGTTCTGGACCGTCGGCTCTCGACCGTCCACGAAACACATCTCCCAAAGGATCGGCAGAATGATGAGCTGATGTCGTTCTTTCGGCAGCCTGAGCCCAAGCTGCGAATATGCTGTTGACCCCCAATATGTACGATCCCCCCGCCTGATACGCATGTGACTCAAGAACAAAAGAGACAACATCGCTGCAGGCTTGAGGAACGAAACCCACTTGAACCAAATGGTGGCGCCAGCTGGAGTCAGGAATGGAGAAAGAGGGACTGGACGGCTCAGCCTTGCTGAAAGATTCCTCTCTAACATCCTGACCTGGGGGTTCAAAAGTGGTGGGGGGGGGGGGGTCCGAATTCAGCTGATCATTCTGCCTGACCTCTCCAAGGTCTTCTTCAGGAAATAATGAATTACCCTCGTCCTCGCCCCAAAGCGCTGGGTCAAGATCGAAGGGATCTGACTCGGCCTGCGGCCTAGGAGCCTCGGCACCTCCAGAGTCCGACTGGCCGAGCAGATCTCCGAAATACTCCTGACACGCTTCACGAAAAGATTCGATTGCTAGCTGCCTGGCCTGGGCTCTCTTGGCCTTGCTCTTGCTGGTCCGACTCCCGACCTGAGGAAGAGTTCCAGGGCGGGAGACCTGCGGTAGCTTAGCGGGCAACTGCAAAGCGCGGGTGACGAGTGACTGGCTACTACCTGCTAGCCGAACGACTAAACCACAGTGAGTGCCCCATGGCACGTCTAGCCTGGCTTGAATTCCGAGAATGCACGGTCTGGCTGAGACGCTGGCCACGAGGTAATCTATGTGACTACTGCCTGCGCCTGTGACGCAAGTGACCTCACTGTCCGCGGTCATGGCGACCGCTTCGGGATTGTCAATAAACTTGCATTTATTAAGCGCAAACGGAGACATATTAAAGTCGCCCATGATGATCCAGGGAAACGAAAGCGCAGAAACGAAAGCTCCCAAACGAGTCAACCGACGGGCATTATCTCCAGAAAGCCCTTGGGAGTGGAGCCCGTAAAAGAGCACAAGCACTATCGAATACCCTTGCATATGCACAGCGATGGGAAGGAAACCGTCGATGGCAGAACAGGAGGCAACAGCGAGCTCGGGAAAAACTTTGGCATCAGCAGTAGATTGCACCTGCCTATGTCCTTCCACGAAAAAAGCCTCGTCCCCTTCGTTGGCCTTGGAAATTTGCGCCTCCGAAGTTTCTTTGCCCGAGGGCCTAGCAGGGTTAAAAAAGGACCGATGAGAAAACGCGCGTGCCTCCTTGGCCCACTTGGCCGTAGAAGCCTCGTCGACATGCGTTTCGGCGAAGCCCCAGACCTGGCGAGACGTTCCCCTGAAAAAATCTGATAGCCTGGGGCCCGAGCTGGGTGACATTACTGTAAAAAAACCTGGACGACCTCGGACTCAGAAGCCGTAGTCGACGTCGAAGCGCTCCGACGTGCCGACCCGCCTCCGAAATCCTTGGGCCTGCCAGACTTGACCACGCCAGCTGAACCTTCTCGAAATTGAAGATCGTGTGCCGTGACTGACTGGCCTGCACTGCCCGTCAAGCCTCCTGACTCGAGGGCCGCCAAACCTTGCTGCACCCTGGGCGCTGATGGCCCCCCCAGGGTCTCCCATCGCGCCCAGGAGGCTGGCGGCCCCCGAGGGGTCGGGGCGTGCAAGGACTAACAAGTCGTCACGGCCGTAAACGTGCGCCTCCTCGATGGATTGCGCCAGCACCGTGGGAGGCGTGCTGGCGCCCACGGAAGGTCACAAAGCTCCAGTTGGAGTGGTCGCCGCCGCCGCTGATGCACTGCTGGACGCTGCATCCTTGGCTGCCGCTGCCTTCTCCGCTGCCTGTAGCTTGACTTCACTAATACGGTCAGCTTCACGCTGGAGTTGAGCTTCAGGAGACTCCTGGGTAAGGTCGACTGGAGTCGAACTGGCTACCTTGGGATCGTCGCCCCCAGCACCATCAGCTCGTCTCTTCTTTGCCAACCTGTCGTGAAGCTGCTTCTGCATCTGCTCCTTCTTGTTGACCCAGGTCATGATCTCCTCATTATTGGTCTCCATCTGCGTCTTGAAGCCTTTGAGCTGTCGCTCGATCTCCTTGAGTTCGTCTTTCTCGGTGTCTGTAATACCTGGAATGCCGTCTATGTTCTGGAAGAAAGTCTCGTCGAAGCACACTCCGAAGAAGCCCTCCTTGCCAGATTCTGAAGCTGCGATACCCATGCTGGACGCCAGGGCCTTAGTAGCCGTCAACTTCTGCCGTTCAGCCCGCGCAAGTGCCAGAGAAGTCTCCTTCTCGCGAGCCTCCTCTCGAGACAAGTTGTTCCTGGCCTTGATGAGTGACTGGATGGCCTGGTCGTGCTTCAGCGTGGCATCCCGTACTGCTCCTGATGCACGTTTGACTGCTTCATCGGGCGAGGTGTCGCTGCTCTGAGAGGTCCCTTGGGCCTGCTTCAACTTATCGATCTGAGCCTGCAACGCCGAACGAAGAGCTGGATCTTCCGCGACAAGAGTGGCCGCCTCAAGCTTAGCCAGAGGCGTGGGCTCCGTGGCAGAGCCCTTGCCTCCGACGGCCGCAGGAGCCTTGACGAGCTGATTGTCAGCCTTCATGCTCTTGTCACCCTTCTTCTTGCCCAAATGCAAAGTCAGCCAAGTGCCACACGCACACGTAGAATTGCGTGCCAGAAGAATGTCGTTATACTCACATGTGTCACAAGACGAACACCGTGTCCATAATCTTCGAGTGCTGCTGCCATCGTTTCCTTTACCCTTGGACTTGGCACCTTTGTGTCCACGTCCACCCATGGCAGGAAAGAGAGAGAGAGAGTCCCCTTTAGCCACCGTGCGAGCAGCACAGCGCACGGGCCCCTCAAGCACCACGAGGAGGTAGGGACTATGGTTCGATGCGCTGTCCCCTGCAACTGCAGCTACAGGACGGAGGGGCACCTGAACCAGAATGGCTTGAGAGGAGGAGGAGTGAGGAGGAGGGCGGAGGAGGAGGAAGGAGGAGGAGGGAGGAGGAGGAGGAGGAGGAGGACGAGGAGGAGGAGGAGGAGGAGGACGAGTGAGGAGGGCGGATGATGATGAGGAGGAGAAGGGGGAGAAGGAGGAGGAGGAAGATGTGGAGAAGGAGGAGGAGCTGGCCCCGCTCCTGTGCGACTCCTGGGCCCGTAACCTCGGGGAAATGGCCGGGGCGGTGGAGGCCGCGCAGGCGCGGCGCCGCGATAAAGATATGCGGTGCGCAGGGGTGGTCCTGATCGTGGGGCGAACGCTTTTGATTTCAGTGGAGGCCATGCTGGCTTACCGATTTCCGCCGATTCGACTCCTCCCGACATGGCTTCCGATCTCCGCCGATCCGATTCATTTGCGGCCCTGATGTCGCGGAAGCAAGAGGCGCGCAGCGGGGGCAGGTTCAGGAGGGGCGGGAAGATGCTGTGATGGGCTCGGTTCCTCGTGACTTTGCCCTGGCGTTGCTGTTGGCGTTTTCAGCTCGGCGGCTTGGAAACCAGCTTTTTACAAAGCGTTCTCAGGCCCCAGAAAGACATCTGAAGCCACAGCAAAAAACGCTGCACTTCTGCTGCAGCGTTGTCAGACCTGTTGGTTCCCATCGTCGGAGCCCGTCGCGGACGGGCCGTGGGAAGACATGGGATACTGGCGGATTGCACATCCTTCGAGGGTGGTTGGATACTGGCGGCTTGCACACCCTTTGAAAGTGGCTAGCCCCTGCCTTGACAGACGTACGTTGCACATCGCTTTGGGTGAACAACACCTCTGCGCTCAGAAACTGGAAAGAGGGCCCTCCCGCCTCCCTTCGGAGTGGGGTTCACGCGGGTGGCCGCGCAGCGCGCCTGCCGAAGCGCTCGCGTTCTCCGAGGGCCGCGTGGGCGGCGCGACGTCGACACGCACCGTGGGAGACAAGAGCGAGGTCCTGAGGAACGGGTGGGGAAGTGCGCCATGCGCTACTCGGTGCGCTGGAGGAGTGCGCAGGTGACGGGTTCCGGAAACCCTGAACCCCAAAATGTTGTCATCTCTTGGGGGGTCGACGTTTGCTTCCGCCGGCTTCCGCCGGCCTTCCTCTGGCTTCCGCCAGGGGAGCCGCCCCCGTTTCACTTACGCCGCTTTCCGCCGACCTTCCGCCGCCTTTCGCCGAGGAAGAGATGGCGGCTCCTTCGATCCGCGAAGGCAAGACCCTTCTTGGAGCGCCTCAACTGGCAGCGGCCCTGGGCTCCGCGCTGAGCCGGGAGGAATGCCGCACTGGAGACTGCAGCTGCAGGCAGGCAAGGTGAGGGTGCAGATGACCACCGTAGGGGTGAGCGCACCGAGTCAGATACGAACATGTTGAGAACGCTGACCCGCCTGCCAGGCGCTGCCCTCCCAACTTTCTGTCTGAGGGAAGGGTTGACCGAAGGGCCGATCCTCTTCCCGAGACTCCGTTGGTCAAGACGGTAAATATGAATAAAGGACGATGATGCAAGTTTCAACCTTTTCCAGTAGTCCGTCGCTCATACGTGTGTGCCAATACCTGCGAGCGAGCCGAACGGGGCAGCGGCACAGCAAAAAACAGGAGAGGCACAAGGAACATTCACACTTCCCGACCTCGCGGGGCGACCCATGCCAATGGAACGAGCGGGGTCGGAGTGCGCTTCTGAGCCAGCTCTCGTGGAGTCTTCCAGCCACCGAGAAGCGCGTTACGCCCCCCAGGCGCAGGGTTCATCTGGACGTGTGCGGCATGCGCTTCGTGCTTCGCCGCAAAGCGAGCTGCCAGAAGCCATTGCGTGGCCAAACAGGGTGAAAGAGCTTGAACCTGCAGGTGCCTCAGTACCTCTGCGTGTCCCTGCTGCGGTACCGACTTGTCCAGAGGCTTTGCCTTCTTGAGCACGGCTGTAATTCCAGACGGCCCGGCTGCCGCGAGAAGAATACCTCGAATGTGTCGCCCATGTCTAAGGATGACGTCTCTCGTCCAGTTACTAGTTACTAGAGAACGGCGTCCCCGCGCAGAGGTCAGCACGGCGAATCGCCGCAGCACCTGCCAGAACGGCCAGTGGAAAAGTGACGGGCCGTGGGAAACGGGTGAGGCCGTGCTCGCCCCACATCGAGACTACCAACCCCTGCGCAACAGAGTTCCGAGAAAGCTTCGTGGCAGCACCAGGGTGGGCCACACGCCGCACCACGGCATCGCCCCCCCCTCCGCGAGCGCCACGAGAGGCCCATGTTCCAGCACCGGGCTCTGTGCCAGTACGACTGCGAGTTGAGCGGCACTTGCTACAGAGAGTGGCTCGAGGAGGAGGGGGCAAAGATAAGAGACGACAAGAGAAGGGACGAGAAGAGAAGCGATCTCGCGCTTCCCTTTCGGCTATCCGGGCACGGAGCGCAGCAAGGCCGTCCAGCGGGTAGGCATGTGCAGGCGTCTGCTGCGGCCTCGTGACTGAGGCATCTGATCTTGCCGCGGGGGGGGGGGGGGAAAGGAGCAGGAGGAGCAGGAGGCGGGCTAGGGAGCTCAAGGGAGCCGAACGTCTGGCCTTCTGCCAGGATAAGACAATTGGGACCGCGTGTCCGAGCCAGCGCAAGAATGGATGAGGGGTGAGGCGGAGATCCTGGAGTGGAAGGCCCACAAGACTCGGCCTCTTTCTTCGCCGCGACCCTTTGCTCAACTTCAAGCGGTATCCCCTCCAGGTTCTCCAACCTCCTCCACCTCACCCTCGTGCTCCTCCTTCTCCGTTTCGTCCTCTTCCTGCTGCTGCTGCTCCTCCTCTTCTTCCTTCTCCTCCTCCTCCTTCTCCTCCTCCTCCTCCTCCTCCTCCTCCGTCTCATCCTCCTTCCCCTCCTCCATATTCATAAACCCTCCGTCTCCTCTATGCACTGTGCTCGTGGGACGTTGTCAAACCTGAGACTACGCGTGACGACCCACAGCCACTCCCGATGGCTCGCTTTCTTGTCGGTCCCAGGGCTGGGGAACGGCAGAACAAATATGACAAGTTGCCCTTAAAACCTTAGGATATATTTTCTTCATGGCGACCCCTTGCCTCCGCACGAACGATGGCGGCGCTCAGGAGGGGGTGGGTCGCGAGGGGTGGTCTCCAAAGAAGGCAGGAGGGTCTCAAGTCTTAGAAGTCCACCTGCCTGCTAAGAAGCCTTGTTAGAAGCCTCTGGCCCCTTCTAAGAAGCCTCGTGTTCTTGAACAATCGGCCCACTGACTTCTGTTAGGGTGAATTTTGTGATACTCTCAGACATGATCTAGCCGTGGTTACGAGAACGTACTGGGAAGCCAAAAACAGGAGAACGTAGGAATTCTCGACCCTCCAAATAAACCCCGCCTCCTCCTCCTCCTCCTCCTCCTCCTCCTCCTCCTCCTCCTC
>CAUYUJ010002970.1:0-75000 GCA_963575745.1 Prorocentrum cordatum
AGCCCACCCGACGCCTGGGCGGAGGGCGGGCTGAGCCTCTTTTGACCTGCTTGCAGCAAGGCAGAACCGCTTGTGGTGGAAAAGTACATCACGTCGACATTGGTAGCGGAGCTACCGTCGAGCGGGTTCGATCCACGGCACGGAGCGCCGCGGCGGAGGAGCTTCAGCGAGGCCTGACCCCAGTGGGGAATCGACATGTCCTCAGTGAGGGACGTGGAAACTTGGGGCGGTCCAGGAGAAGACTAGGGCTTCCGATTGGCCGACGACGGCGCGTGGGCCGTCTGCGGCACGCGGCCACTGCGGCGCGTGCCGGAGGAGCCTCCCGCGGTGCGGGTGGCACGCCTTCTGGGGGTGGCGCGCAAGTCGTTTACACTCCTCAAGAAGGTTTGGGGCCAGTCGTTCTTAAGCCGGAAGAGGGAGCAATGTATCTACGAAGCCTGAGTCGCCAGAAATTGTTGACGGAGAGGTTGAATAAGGCAGAGATCTCTCACATCAAATCGTTCCACGAGTGCTGCTTGAGGACAGACATGGGGCTTCCTGTCTCCGATGATCGCCCCGTTGTCCAACCAGCAGGTTTTGGACGCTCCTTTGTAGGTCCCGCTGGTGCACCAGCAGGTCGCCAAGCAGAGGTGCTTGTTTGGGCGAGTGGCAAGGAGGCCAGACACATATACATTTTGCGCCGTGTTCTTTCTTCCAACCTTCTGCAACACGTTTGGCACTTGGGAGGCGCTGGGAAGCTAGGGCGCCCAATGGTGTCCTGGGGCCCGAGAGTACGGGCGCAAGCGCTGAGCGCCGCGCCGCAGGACGAGGGCGGGCTAGCAACCACGCTGTCGAGTGACAGCGGGTCAGTCCAAAGGTGGGGGACCACTGTCCTGCAGGACTGCCGCTCTCTCTCATAGGGGCTTGCCTGCTTTTTTCTTGCCCCTGCCGGTTCCCTTCCCTCCCCTCCCACGTGTCCCCATGTCCCGCGTGAGATGAAGCAGGCAAGCCGCTATGGAGCTGTTTTGTCTGACTTCTTCGATCAATGCAGCCACTGTGCCGCCATGGCGCGGGTTCTTCGATTCGATTCTCCTCTTCTCCTTCCTCCGCCTCCTCCTTGGCCTCCTCTTCGTCGTCTGTCTGCGCCGCCTCCCGCCCTTCAAGCAAGACAAGATTCGATGATGCAGTCGCCGATGCTGGAGTCGACGGTGCTGGCGGCGATGCGGGCGTGACGGCGCTGGTGCCGATACCGCGGATGCCGAGGAGGGCGTTGCAGCTGGAGTCGATCGTGCTGCGCGTCGGTGTTGGGATCTTCGGTGCCCGCGTTGGGGCTGACGTTGGTTTCGTCGTGGGCGTAGCCGTACGTGCTGGCGTCGGCGTCGGTGCTGGTGTGGTCGCAGTTGTCAGTCCTAGTGTGGACGCCAGCGTTGGTATTGATGTAGGGAAGAACGCACCCCCCCTGCTTTTCCTCTCTCCCTCTCCTCGGGCCGGCGCCTGCGTCTGCGGCGGCTGGCGGCGGCGGCGTTTTCTGGGCCGACGCCGGCGCCTGCGGCGGCGGGCGGCGGCGGCGGGGAGCGTCGACGAGGACGACGGTGGTGGTGGTGGTGGTGGTGGTGGTGGGTTGGTGTGGTGGTGGTGGCGGTGGTGGTGGTGAGTTGTGGTGGTGGTTTGTGGTGGTGTGGTGTCTGTGTGGTGGTGGTTGGTGATGGTGGTGGTGGTGGTGTTGGTGGGATAGGTGGTGGTTGTGATGGCGGTTGGTGTGGTTTGGATGGTGGTGTGGTGGGGTTTGTGGTGGTTGTAGGTAGGGTTGTGGTGAGGTGGAGGTTTGTGTGGGTGGTGGGTGTGGTGTGGTGGTGTGTGGTGGTGGTGGTTTGTGGTGGTGGTTGTGGTGGTGGTGGGGTGTGGTGGTGGTGGTTTGGTGGTGGTGTGGTGGTGGTTTGTGGTGGTGGTGGTGGTGGTGATGGGTTGTGGTTGTGGCGGTGGTTTGTGGAGGTGGTGCTCGTGGTGGTTCTGGCGGTGGTGGTGGCGGTGGTGTGGTGATTTGTGGTGGTGGTTGGTTTTGCTGCTGGTAGTGGTGGTGGTTGTGGCGGTGGTGGTGGTGGTGTGGTAGATTGTGGTGGTGGTGGTGGTAGTGGTGGTTTCGGTTTTGTGGTGGTGGTGATGGTGAGTTGTGGTGGTGGCGGTGGTTGTGGTGGTGGTGTGGTGGTGTGGGTGGTGTGGTGGTGGTGTGTGGTGTGTGTGGTGGAGGTGGAGGTGGTGGTGGTGGGGTGGTGGGGTGGGGTGGTGGCGGTGGTTCTGGACGTCTGCTGTGGTGGCGGGTGGTGGCGGTGGTGGCGGTTGTGGTGTGGTTGTTTGTGGTGGCGGCGGTGGGTTGTGCTGCTGGTTGTGTTTGTGGCGGTGGTGGTGGTGGCGTGGTAGATTGGTGGTGGTGGTTGGTGGGTTTTTGTGGTGGTGGTGGTGCTGCTGCTGGTGAGTTGTGGTGGTGGTTGTGGTGGTGGGTGGTGGTGGTTGTGGTTGTGTGGTGCTGTTGTTGTTGTTGTTGTTGTTGTTGTTGTTGTTGGTGGTGGTGATGGTGGTGGTGGTGGTGGTGGTGGTGGTGGTGGTGGGTTAAGGCGGTTGTGGTGGTGGTAGTGGTGGTGGTGGTAGTGGTGGTAATCGTCGCTGCGTCCCCGCCGTCGCCGGCGCCAGCGCCGGCGCTGCTGGCCGCCGCCAGCGCCTGCGCCGGCGAGAGGGGGGGGGGTTTGAACCCCCCCCCCCTCCCCGGCGCCAAAGGGGGGGGGGGTTGAACCCCCTCCCCCCCCCCTTGAGCTGCCTCTTTCAATCGTCGCTTGCGTCCCCGATGGAGGGCGCATGCTGGCGGCAGCCAGCGCCGGCGCCAGCGCCGGCGCCGGGGGGGGGGGGGGGTGGGGGTCTCTGAACCCCCACCCTGGGGAGCGGGGGGGGGTTCGGGAGGGGGGGGGGTTGGAGGGGAGGAGGGGGAAGTTTCCCTTGGTTTAGATCGACGGCGCCGAGTGTTGGGGGGAGGGGGGGGCCCACCCCCCGGTTTGAAACGCGCCGCCGAATGTTGCCAAGGCAAGCGCCCGTTAAACGCGTTCTCTCGGACGTCTCCTCTTGGGGTCTCTCGGGCGCACCTCGGGGTCTTGTGGTGGGATCCTGGAGCCATCTTGGGGCGGAGGGTTCAAGCTGTCAGCTCGTGTTCCCCATCATGGGGCGATCTTGGGCGCCTCTTGGGCCTTTTTGAACCTTCTGAAGACCGAAAAGGCGAGAATGCGAAAACCATATGGAAAATAAAGGGTTTGGGTGATTTGGGCCTCCTGGGCCGCCTTCCAGAGCATCCGTGGCGGCCCAAGAGGCGCCCAAGAGGGCACCAGGACGGTTCCCAGGGCCATCTGAAACCGTGTTGGACACGCATGTCCCGCACATCGCGCTCTTGGCCTCTCGAAGAGTCACGCGGGCACCCCCCAAGAGCGCCCAAGAGAGCACGTGAGCGCCTGGAGCTCCTGGCTGTGGGTTCTTTATGCAATACGTAGCACCCCGCAATTGCGGATAAGAGTGAGCGGGGCGGCCGGGCGGGGACGTCGGCAGTTGCGCGAGTTCATACTTTAGCCGCGATTCCATAGAAGCATCCGCGCGACGGACACGGAAATTTGCTACTACAGTCAGCTTGTTTCCGCATGTCTCATTTCGGCTTGTGCGTTTTCCGCCGGTAGTCGCAGACTGCACCGAGTGAGACGAGTGGTATTCTGTTCTTCGGTGGTTCGCGTCCTCCCCTCTGCCCTCCCTCCCCCTCTCCAAAATAGTTGCGCTGGAAAAAAGTTTGCGATGCTTCGAAGAAGCCCGCCGCAGGCTCCTTACTTACACAAGAAATACAACGAACTCGCTGCTGGTGCCGATTTTTTCGTTAAAACAATGTGGGTGGGTCGCAGGGTGGGTGACGGGTGAGTCGCGTGTGGAACGCGGTTGGGTCGCGGGTGGGTCGCGGGTCGGGTCGCGGGGGGGTCGTGGGTGGGTCGCGGGTGGTTCGCGGGTGGGTCGCGGTTGGGTCGCGGGGGCGGTCGCGATTGGGTCGCGGGCCAGGTCGCGGGCCAGGTCGCGGGCGAGGTCGCGGGGGGGACCAGGACAAGAAGCAGCAAACAACAACATCAACAACAACAACAATAACACTAACAATAACAACGCCAACAACAACAGCAAACATCATTCTAAGACTGTTCGTTCTTACCTGCCCGTGTGTCACTCAAAACGAGTTCCCCTCACCCTCGATACCCGTTCTTTTTGTTTTCGATCACACCCCCTTTGGGTGTTTTTTTTTTCTCTTTGCGGGGGGCGGCGGGCTTAGACAGGCGGGCATACCTGAACGGGCGGACAATCCTTCGTGGGCGTACATGTGCCCGCCATTGGGATGTGTGTGTGCCCTGTAAAAAGAGGAGGGTGAGAACGAGGGTGAGTGGGAGGAACGGAGGTGGCAGAGAGAGAGAGAGAGAGAACAAAAAAACGAGAGAGAGAGAGAGGGAGAGGGAGAGAAATACAGATAAGAGAGGTAGAGAAAAAGAGGGAGAGAGGGGAGAGAAAGAGAGAGAGAGAGAGAGAGAAAAAAAAAAAAAAAAAAAAAAAAAAAAAAAAAAAAAAAAAAAAAAAAAAAAAAAAAAAAACGGGAGGGAGGAGCAAGGAGAGGAAGGAGAGGGGATAGGCCAGAGAGGAACACGTATGAGGGAAGGAGCGAGGGAGATAGAGGAGGAGAGGGGGAGGAGGGATCTACGGAGCCGACTGGTACGTTAGGTACGGACAGGGAGGAGGAGCAGGAAGGAAAAAGCGTGAACGTTCGAGGAAGTCCTAGGCGACGCGCCGTTCCTGTAGGAAGTCTCGGGCGGGAGCCCACGACGGGCGGGCGATCCCCTGACGGGCGGGTCGGGCGGGTGGGACATTCAACCGGGAGGCCTGAGTATGGCGAGATCGCGAGTATTAAGACACATGTAACGGCGCCGTTGGCGCAGCGTGTTTCCTGAGCGTCAAAGGCGCGATGTTTGAGTAAATTGCATGAAAGTCACAGGCGGGAGCGCATTTCCTGGGGCTTTCGGGCGGGAGCGGAGATTTCGATTACATTGCGAGGAAGTTTTGATTCAAATGAGAGGAAGTCTCAAGCGGGAGCGCCGCTCCTGAGTACACTGTGAGGAAGTCTCGGATGGGAGCGGGGGTCCCGACTGAATTGCGAGGGCGTCACAGGCGGGAGCACCGATCCTGAGTAAATTGTAAGGAAGAAATATCAGGAACGGGGGTCCTGAGTAAATTTGGATGAAGTCTCAGGCGGGAACCGTTGTTTTTGTAATCGGGGGGGCCAGGGGCCCAGTTTAAGCACGAAGACTTTCCCTGTCAAAAAACCAGGTGCCAGCTTCGAGATGCACACTTTGATTGAGAAAAAAACAGTATGCACCGGCGCGGGGGGGTCACCACTAATT
Organism: Prorocentrum cordatum; assembly: GCA_963575745.1. Lineage (NCBI taxonomy): Eukaryota > Dinophyceae > Prorocentrales > Prorocentraceae > Prorocentrum > Prorocentrum cordatum. Next base: position 5,436 of record CAUYUJ010002970.1, read on the forward strand.
GTTCTTCAGACATGAGAGTTCAACAACAACAATAACAACATCACCAACAACAACAATCAGTTTAAGACTGCTCGCTCTTACCTGCTCGCGTGCCACTCAACACGAATACCCCGAACCCTCGATACCCGCCCTCTTCGTCCTCGACCGTACCGCTTGGGGGTATCTCTTTCCGACCTGCAACGTGTATTTTGCGCAGCCCCTGAGGCAGGGGAGGAGAGGACGGATGGAAGGAATGACAAGGGGGAGGGAGGAGGATGGAGCACGGGCTAAGCAGAAAACGCGTGGCAGAACCAGACGGGCAGATCGGGCGGGTAGACCCTGCCAAGCGGGTCGGGAAGGAGGGCCCAGGCGGCCAGGTCGAGCAAGCGGGTTGCTCAAGCGTGCGTCTTGCATGAATCGCGAGGAGGGTTCGCGCGACAGCTGGATGTCCAAACCAATCGTGAGGAAATCCACAGCGAAAGCGTGACTCCTGAATGTCGAGGGCGCGGCGTTTTAATACATTGCGAGGAAGTCCCACGCGAGAGCGCGATTCCTGAATACATTGTGTGGAAGTCCCGCGCGAAAGCGTGATTTAGGAGTATCTTGTGAGGAAGCATCCGGCGGGAGCCGTTGACCGTAGAGTCCGTTCCTGCTATAAGAAAACAGGGTGCGATCCCTGGGGGGGGAGCACTTCAATTGAATAAATCACAATGGTCACCGGAGGGGGGGACCAACAATAATTATGGAATCGCTTCGCTCATTCCGCCGACCAGTATTGTATCATCGCAGACTTTTGCCTGCCCGTTAGTGGCCCCTTGGGGCCTCCTGGGGGGCCGTTTGGGGGGCCTCTTGGGGCTTCTTTTTGGGCCTCTTGGGGCTTTATGGGGTTTCCAGGGGGCATCCTGGGCTTTGGGGGCCTCTTGGGTCCTGGGGATATCTTGGGGCGTAAGGCTCGAATTGGTTGTTCGCATTCCCCTCTTGGGCCCCTCTTGGGGCCGTCTTGGGGCCCTCTGAGACGATCTTGGGTGCCTCTGGAATCGGTCTGGGCCCCTCTTGGGGCCCTCTTGGGGCCCTCTTGCGCGATCTTGGTTTCCTCTGGGGCCGTTTTGGGCGATCTTGGAGGCCTCTTGGTCCGTCTTATATCCCAAGGTAAGCTCCCAAGGGGAAAACGCCAAAGAAAATTACAAACTATAGGAAAATCGCTAATCCCTGCCTCTGTGGGCGCTCTTGGACTCTAGAGGAGGCTGGGGCAAAGGCGAGAGGTAACGAGCGTTTGTCCGCGGCCGTTTGTGCTCAAGCGGCCAGCCGCCAACATATGACTGCGCCTCATCGCCAGGCACACTACTTGCCATCGGTACCGAAACCCTGTTCGTTTGACATGGCCCGTCGCTCCCGCGACGATCTCCTAATTTCTGGGACCATCGTTACTACGGTACAACAGAATTGGATATGGGCTTCGCCTTAGGCGACGCTTCTGGTTCGGCCTCCCAACCCCCTTCAAATTCTTGGCAGGTCTCTTGGGGCCTCTTGGGCGTCTCTTGGGGCCTCTCGGGGGCCTCTTGGGGCCTCCCGGGGACCTCTCTGCGCCTAGAGCTCGACATGTCCGTTCAGGTGCATCTGTGAGGTCTCTTGGAGGCCTCTTAGGGGCGTCTTGGAGGCGCTTTGGGCTGTCTGGAGGCCATCCTTGGCGTCTTGGATTGCTCTTGGGCCGTCTCGGGCCATGTTGGGCTCTCTTGGAGGCCACTTGAAGCGCTCCTGGAGCGCTCTTGGGAGCCTGCTGGGACCTGGCCGGGACCTGCCCAGGACCTGCCTGGGGCCTGCCCTGGACGTTGGCAGAACTTGCCGGGACCTTGCCGGGGTACTTGTCGTCCGGGGGGCCCCAGGGGCGGCCCCGCGCGCGCGAATTAGAATATTGTGAACCAGCCACCGGAGATCTTAGCACACCCTTGGCCCGATGGGCCGGCGAATGATTCAGCAATGAGCGTTCAACAACAACAACAATCCGTTCAAGGCTGTTCGCTCTTATTTGCTCGCGTGCCACTCAACACGTATATACCGAACCCTCGATACCCGCCCTCTTCGTCTTCGATCCTGCCCCCTTGGTGGTATATTTTTCTTGCGCGCAACGTGTATTTCCATGCAGCCCCTGCCGCAGGGGCGAGGACGGATGGAAAAAAAGGGAAAGGGGAAAGAGGAGGATGGGGCACGAGAGGGAGTAGCAGGAGGGGGGCTGGGAGCAGAAAACACGTGGTGAACAAAACACGATGTGCCCCAGAGGGGGACCAACAAAAATTATACGTATTCTTCAGTATCGAGAGTTCAACACAGGCAACAGCAACACCAATCATTTTAAGACGGTTCGCTCGTAGTTGCTCGCGTCCCATTTTACGCGCGTATCCCATTCCCTCGGTACCGCATAATTAGTTTTCGATTGTACGCCCTCAGTAGGGGCATATTTTCCTTATCTGCCGGGTGTAGTTGGCGCAGACACTAAAACAGGGGAAGAGTGACCAAAGGAGGAGGGAGAAGGATGAAGCACGAGAGAGATTAGCAGGAGGGGGGCTAGGACCAGAAAGCACGTGGCAGAACCAGATGGCATGAATCGCGAGGAAGTCTCAAGCGATCGCACGATCCCCAAGTAAATCATCAGAACAGCATCAGCGAGAGCGTGATTCCTAAGGGTTGTAGGCGGGACGCCTGGATAAGTTGAGAGGGAGTCACGCGCGAGAGTGTTACTCATGCGTAGATTGTGAGGACGTCCCGCGCGAGAGCGCGAACTTGAAATACATTGTGAGGAAGCATCAGGCGGGAGCGGTTGTTGTTGTAAGTCGGGGGCCAGGGGCCCAGGTTGATGACCCCTCGCTTTCCCTTGTAAAAGAACAGGGTGCGAACACCAGGAGGAGCACTTCAAGTGAAAAACAGAATGGGAGGGAGGGAATGAACAGTAATTACGTTTAGAAATCAGAGTACAACAACAATAATAACAACAATCCGCACCGTTTAACCTCACTTCAGCCACGCGCCCAGGGACGGAGAATGACCGTTCGGCCCTCCCACTCTTATTTTCATGAGTCAACTCAGAGAACTTGAAGGGATCTGAGGATACCCCAACTCGTGCCTTAGGGCACGGTGGCGGATATGGCCCTGGGAGGTGCTTTACGCGGCCGAGGAGGTGTTATACCCAGACATACGACGTCCAAGTTTTTTCAGGACGGCGTCCCTTGATGTCCCGACCCTTTCCCTGGGACCGGTTTTTCATGCTGAAGCGTTTTCTGACGGTCCCGAGGCCCGGCGAGGGCCCCCCGAAGCCGAAAATTGGCAAAACTCCCGTCCTGATTTTTTCACCACGCGATCATGTCGAGGTACGGCTGCGGGAGGGTGTTTATACGGACTCCGGTGCGTGTTTCAACAGTCCTTGAGCGTTTCTTGTTAGGGAGGGAGATTCTGAGGGGCCGCCTGGCCCCTCGTTCGGAGATTTGCGGGTTCGATGATTCTTGTATTAAGTCGAGCACGTCCCTCTACAGGAGGAATATTCAATAATAGTCAAAACGTAGTCGGGGGACTATGTTTTGAGTCTTTTTCATTCTCTTCTAATTTTGTTTTCCCTCCCAAATTCACCTGTAGGGGGACACGTCCGACTTAATTATTGTAAGCCGTTTCCGATACGATAATCAGCTCCCCGCGAGAGTCGACGTTTGCTCTTGGGTGAGCTGTGGTGGCCTTGTGCCGCTGGACTTTTCCGCCCGAGTCCGAGGCGAGGTAGCGAACAACGGCACTTGCTCACAGGGCGGTTCGGAGGCCGTCCACGGGGAGGCGAATCGCGGGGTTCGGCCAGGATGTCCCATTCACTCCCGTATTTCTTACTCAATCACCACCCCTATTTGTACTTTCGCGGGGTTCGGCCAGGCTAGCCATTGATGGACCTGTTTTCCACCACCACCACCAGAAGTTGGAGGGGGACCTTCTCCACCTCCTCCTCCACCTTCTCCTCCTCCTCCTCTTCGTCCTCCTCCTCTCGTGCCGTCGACATGCGACATGTGCGGCTAGACAAATCATAACACATAGACATGAACATTGTACGACTGAACGCTACTAAACTTGGCCCTGTGTGCCACGGCGTCGTCGCCGTCGTCGCCCTCGCCGAAGTCGTCGCCGCTGTCGTCTCCCCGCCGGCGTCGTCGTCGTCGCCGTCGCTCCGCCCTCTCAAGTTTCCTTCTCCTCTCCTACATGGGCAGAAATCTGCTTGGCAGCGTGTGGAGCGTTTGGTTGAATGTAAGCACCCTTGTTACAAGTACTGGTCGTCCAAGGCGCTTGAGCCCGTCTTGGCATTGGACTTGCGCCGCGTGTGAGATGGGACAGGTTGGCTCGGGAGTGCTCTGGGATACCGCCCCTCCTTTCTTTGGGGTTCGGGCCTCACCCTTGCACTCTGCTGCTGGCGGCTTTTGTCCATGCTGCCCGAAGTGTTCATCTCATCTCCCTCTTTTTCCTCGCGCCCCCTCCCTGCAGCACCTGCCCCCTGCGTTCGTGCGCTGCGACGCGCCGCCTGCCCCGCGCGTCAGGCCGCTGGCGGCCCAGGTGCTCATCACTATGCTGCTGGGGCGGCGCTTGCCGAGGCGCGCGCGGGTGGAGGAGGCTCTTGGAAAGACCGCCCCCTCTTCAAAGCTCTCGGCTAGGAAATAATACTCGTGCTCCCCCTCCTCGTCCACCTCGTAGTAGTAGTAGTAGTAGTAGTAGTAGTAGTAGTAGTAGTAGTAGTAGTAGTAGTAGTAGTAGTAGTAGTAGTAGTAGTAGTAGTAGTAGTAGATGAGTAGTAGTAGTAGTAGTAGTAGTAGTAGTAGTAGTAGTAGTAGTAGTAGTAGTAGTAGTAGTAGTAGTAGTAGTAGTAGTAGAGAGTAGTATGATTATTCTTCATATTAAACCCTGGAAGCAATCAGTAAACCCCCCCCCCCCCCCCCCCCCCCTCATCAGAGGAAATTATAACGCTTCCAGCACCGGGGCCGGGGCGGAAGCGATATCCCTCGCAGGCCACCAGAGGTCCGCGGAGGGGAGGTCCCCGGAGGTTCCCAGGAGACATCCAGAAAGGCCTCCACGAGCATCTGAATGCCCGGTCCCTTTGTAGTCCAGAGCCCAGCGACAAGGCACACCTGCCCAGAGTCGCTTCCTGTGATTCTGTGCGTTTCTGTGAGATTCCTCAGAGATTCCTCTGATACTCCGATTGGCTTCTTTTGAGATTCCTTGCCGTTTCCATTGTGATTATTTTGGGACTCCTTTGAGACTCTTCTGGTGTTCCTTTGATGTTGTTTCTGGGGGTCCCTTGAGGCTCCGGTCATATCCGTTTGATACCCCATTGCTTAAGAGAGCATCACATCGACATCCGGGGCCGGTGGATTATTTTATTTTTAATACATGTGCTAACATATCGCGGGGGGGTTCGCGGAATGCGTCTGCGAAGTCTCTTCGTGGACTCTCCCATAGGATCCCCTGAAAGAATAATTTTCCCTAGTGCGGTCGCAATAGGGATTGCTTATGTCCACGCGAGCCCGCGTTTTCCAAATTCCTTAGATTCCTTTGTGGTTCGTTTGAGCTGCCGCTGAGATGCCTTTGCGATTTCTGTTGGGCTCCTTTGAGATTGCTTTGAACTTCCATTGGTTCCTTCGATATCGTGCGTGGGATTTCTTGTGATATTCTTATGGGATTCCTTTGGGGGTTCTTTCGAGTTCCTCTGACATTCCTTCGACAATCCCTGAAGGGAGCATCCCATCGACCTCCGGCGCCTGTGGATTTATTTTATTTTCAATAAATGTGCTAACATATCGCGGGGGGGTTCGCGGAATCCGTCTGCGATATCCCTCCGTGGACTCTCCCATAGGACCCCGTGAAAAAACAATTTCTTTTTTGCGGCCGCAATAGGGTTTGCTTATGTCCACGCGAGCCCGCGTTTTCCAGATTCCTTAGATTCCTTCGTGGTTCGTTTGAGCTGCCGCTGAGATCCCTTTGCGATTTCTGTGGGGTTCCTTTTTGAGATTATTTTGAATTTCCAATAGGGGTCCTTTGAGATTCTGCGTGGGCTTCCTTCTGAGATTTCTCTGGGATTCCTTTGGGTGGTCCTTTCAAGTATAGCTGATTGCGGTGATTTCATTGTTTGTCATTTATGATTTACCTTTGATTTCCGATGCGCGTCAGTTTCCCAGTGTTCTAGCAAGGCGGGAACCCATTGGCAAGCGTTCGTGCGCGTTGGTTCTTCAGGCTGTCGCCTCGCGTTGCCGCCAGCTTCGGGCCTGGGGGGGCAAATTAATTGATTAAATATTTTATTTTATTTTTAAGTGCTAACGATATCGCCGGAGGGCGCCGCCCAAAATATTTATTTATTTTATTTTTTGTGCTAGCGATATCGCCGGGGGGGTTTACTGTTTGCTTGCCAGGGTTATTCCCCACATCCAAAGTGGGGTTCTTGTTTTCTCTGGGCACCCCGCGCAGGAACAGGAACACACACACACACACTCACACTCACTCACACTCTCATCATCAACCTCATCATCATCATCATCACTCGCACTCTCTCACACGCTCACGGACATCATCATCATCATCACTGGCATCGGCATCATCCTCATTCAAACATCATCATCGCCACCACCACTCACAATCAATCATCATCCTCTTCACCACTCATCTTCACCACCACTCATCATCCTCATCCTCATCATCGTTGAGTAAATTGTGAGGAAGTCTCAGGCGGGAGCACCTCCTATGGGCCCGCAGGATCATGCTATGGTAATCGGAGCGGGTCATCGGAACCGGTAATTGTCGCCACTTCATTTTTGAGCTCCCCAGGCTGGAAAAATGGAGAAGTCCAAGCAGAGGAGCCTCTCGTGAAAGTATTGGGAGGGAAGTCTTAGGCGGGAGTTCCCTCCCTTATTGGGCCTGAGTGACTGTCCGATCGAAAGAGGGCCCGCAGATCATGTTGGTAATCCGAGCGGGTCATCGGAACCCTGTAACTGTAGTCACTTTTGGGCTCCTCAAGCTTGAATATGGAGGAAGTCTCAGGCGGGAGCCTCGTCTGTGAGTGAACTGCGAGGAAGTCTCAGGCGGGAGCCCCCTCCCTATGGGGCCCGCAGATCATGTTGGTAATCCGAGCGGGTCATCGGTACCTTGTAACTGTCGTCACTTTTGGGCTCGTCAAGCCTGAATTTGGAGGAAGTCTCATGCGGGAGCCTCGTCTCTGAGTGAATTGCGAGGAAGTCTCAGGCGGGAGCTCCCTCCCTATGGGGCCCGCAGATCATGTTTGTAATCCGAGAGGGTTCATTCAAGAGGACCATGTAACATGTACAAGCACACACGCGCGGCCGTTGCGTCTTCATTTTTTTGGGACCTTCAGGGTCACACATATGGAGAAGTCTCAGGCGGGAGCCTCGTCTGTGAGTGAACTGCGAGGAAGTCTCAGGCGGGAGCCCCCTCCCTATGGGGCCCGCAGATCATGTTGGTAATCCGAGCGGGTCATCCAAAACCTGTAACTGTGGTCAATTTTGGGTTCTCGCGCTGCCAGAACGCAGTTCCCAGGCCACATTTTAGACGCAACAAGGAAGTTTTTGGGCTCCTCAGGTCGCCGAGGTGCTGCGACAGGGCGCCGAAGGCGCCGACGACGACGGCCAGGCCGAGGCGCGGGCGCGGAGCTTGCTGATGTTCAGGCCAGCGAAAGGGAGTTCACATGGCAGAGCAGAGCTCGGGGGCGCACAGCGTGCGCCGCTCGGGGTTCACCCTGACGCACGCGTCCTACCTGACCTCCACGCTGTCGCAGGGCCAGACGCTGCGCAAGGGCGTCACCATCGACTGCGCGAGAGACGAGGACGCTGCCGCACGGGCATGTCGGACGAGCAGTGGTGGCTGCACCTCTACGTCATGTTCTCCCGCGCCACGTGCATGCGGAACATGCTGATCCTGCGGCCGCCGCCGCGAGAGTTCCTGGAGTGCGGGCCGCCGGCGTCCCTGCGGAAGGCACTCCTGGAGTTCGACAAGAGAGCGGTTTTGTCCAGGGCGGAGGCGAAGCAGCTCGCGCCAGAGCTGGGCTTCGTGCTGCCTTCCGCCTGAGCGCGGCTGCGCCTCTCTCGAAGCCCGCGGGTTTGTCCCAACGGCTTGGTCTTGCGCGCCAACGGCTCGCGGGGTTGTCCCGACAGCTTGGCCCGCGGGGTTGTCCCAACGGCTGCGCGACGTGACCAGTAGAGAACGCGCCTGTGCTGGCCGTGGCGGCGACGGCGCCGAGGAACATCGACATGCGCGCTCATGCAACAGGAAGGGGAGGAGGTGGCGGGGCGCGGAACAAACAGGGGGGCGAGGATGGGGACAACGTAAGGAGTGGAAGGGGGGCCCGCGCCAAGGCGAGAGGAAATATACGCAGAAGAGACAGCCAGGACGCCTCACCAACCACGAGGACGACGGTGATGGCTTTTTCCAGATTCGCCCAGAGGATTCTTATGCGGGGTTCTTCCGTCGGAGTAATTTTTTTCCCCGTGATATTCGATCTTATTCCCGCTCGCCGTCTTGATCTCAGCTCGATCGGGTACCTTTTACTGCCAAAAGGCACACGGGGGCGGGATCGGCCGTTTCGAGTCATCTTGATACGCGCTGTCGGTATTATCTATTTAACTCGAGCTATAGGACAGCTACAGAGCTCATATTCACAGCAATCGAATCAGAATCATCAGGCGCGCTCGTCTGCTGAATCCAGAGCTCGAAACTCGTCCCCTGCCTGAGCTAGGTTTGCGAAACTATTCGTATTGTTCGACTCATCTTGAGAGGTGCTGTCGGTTTTCTGCACTTTTCTCGGGCTGTAGGGGGGCTACAGGGCTGATAAGCACAGAAATCGATCTCGAGACATCAGACGCGTCCAGCTGTCGCATTGAGAGGTCTGAACTTGGTCTGATACTCGAGCTAGGTTCGCGAAACTATTCATATTGTTCGAATCATCTTGAGAGTTGCTGTCAATTTTCGCACGTGGCTGTAGGAGAGATACAGAGCTTGTACGCACAGAAAACGATCCAGAAGCATAGGGGCGTTCGGCTGTTGCATCGAGAGGTCTGAAATCGCTCGGGCTGGAAAACGATTCGTTCTCTGCATTTTTTCGACCTTGTTTATGGTCAGGAAGCTCTACGAGTCCCCCGGCGGTAAGAAAGGTTGACGGTTTACCGCCGGCGCCCAGTAACTCGTAGAGCTTCCCTTAGCAAATTGCTGGAAGCTTAAGAGTACCTCGTAGAGCCCTTCGGCAAGATTCGCTAAGAGGAATCCGGGCGCAAGGTGGACCTAGTACCTCGTAGAGCTCTTCGGCAAGATGAGCTAAAAGGAATTCGGGCGCAGGGTGGAGCTAGTACCTCGTAGAGCTCTACGGTAAAGAGCTAAAAGGAATTCGGGCGCAGAGTGGAGCTGGTTTCCCGGGGGGCTCTCCGAGAGCTAGAGGGCTTAAGATTAGAAGCCGGACGGTGGTGGTGCCCGCCAGGAGCCCTTCCACGGCGGTCCTGGGGCCTTGCAGCAGTTCTCCCGACCCGGCAGCTGGTCCGGGAGCGCTTCCGGCAAGCGTCCACGCGTGCGTGCACGCGTGCAGGCACGCGTGGAAGCGTTCCTGGCAGTGCTTCAGAAGCGCTGCAGGGGAGCCCCCAAGAGCCCCAGAAGCGCTTCACGAGAGCGTTCGAGGGCTCGCCAGGAGAGCTTTCGGGTGTTTGTTCTCTTTGCTCCCCGGGTTTTGGACGCCGCCAAGTAACTTGTAGAGCTTCCCTTAGCTAGTAACTCGTAGAGCTTCCCTTAGCTAGTTGCTGGAAGCTTAAGAGTAATTTCGGCGCACCGGAGAGCTAGTTCCCGGAGAGCTCGCTGAGAGCCAGGAGGGTTTAAGAATAGAAGCCGGACGGTGGTTGTGCCCGCCAAGAGCTTCTTTCCGTCGCTCCACGTTCCCCGCAGCGCCGCGCCCAGCCCGCCAGCCCAGCCCGGCCGCTGTTGCATCCGAGAGATCTGAAATTGCTTGGGCTGAAAAACTATTTTTTTCTATGTAATTTTTTTCGACATTATATGATGTCAGGAAGCTCTACGAGTCCCCCGGCGGTAAGAAAGGTTGACGGCTTACCGCCGGCGCCCAGTTTTGTTCTGAAAATTTGAACATTCGTTAGAGCTCTAGTATTTTTTCCCATAATATTCGATCTTATTACCGCTCGCCATCTTGATCTCAGGTCGATCGGCTGAATATTACTATCGAAAAGCACTGTCGCGGGATCGACCGTTTTGAGTCAACTTAATACGCGCTGACGGTTTTCTGAAGATAACTCGAGCTATGGGACAGCTACAGAGCTAGTAAGCACAGCTAATCGATGTAGAATGATAAGGCGCGCTCGCCTGTTGAATCCAGAGGTCTGAACTCGGTCTGTTAGCCGAACTAGGTCCGGAAACCTATTCGTATTATTCGAGTCATCTTGACAGGAACTCTCGGTTTTCTGTACTTAACTCGAGCTGTAGGACAGCTACAGAGCTGATATTTACAGAAACCGATTCAGAATCATCAGTTGCGTCTCTCTGTCGAATCCAGAGCTCTGAACTCGGTCTGCTGCCCGATCTAGAACCGCGAAACTATTCGTATTGGTCGAGTCATCTTGAGAAGTGCTCTCGGTTTTCTTCACTCAACTCGCGCTGAGGGGGGCTACAACTGGTGGTCACAGGAATGGATTTGAAGACATCAGACGCGTCCGCCTGTCGAATCCAGAGCTCGGAACCTCTCGGTTCTCTGCCGAATTAGAGTCTGCGAACAACTGAATGTTTCGAGTCCTCCTGAAGAGGTGCTGTCGGTTTCACTTCTGCACTTAAACTCGGGCTGTAGGGGTGCAGGGCTGGTAATGAACAGGAGTCGATTCGTAGACATCAGACGCGTCCGCCCTGTCGCAAGAGGTCAATAAATATCTATGAGTGGGAAACTTGGAACGTCCGAAAAACCAAAAAAAAATAAAAAATTAAAAAAAAAACCCGACACAAAGGGAACACACATCCGAAAGCTTTCCTGGCACACCCCCGGAAAGCACTCGTGAAGCTATTCTTGGGCTCGGGGGGGGTCCCCGGCAAGGCGCATCCGAAGCGCTGCAGGAACGCTTTTCCACGCGTGCCTGCACGCGTGCAGGCACGCGTAAACGCTTGCCGGAAGCTCTCCCGGACCCGCTGCGAGGTTTTACAAGGCGCTGCGGGGATCGTGGAGCGGCGGAGATGGGCTGCTGGCGGGCACCACCACCGTCCGGCTTCTAATCTAAAGCCCTTTAGCTCTCAAAAAAAATCTATGAGTGGGAATGTTGGTAGGTGCTGTCGGTTTTCTCAACTTAAGTCGAGCTAGGAAGCACTACGAGTCCCCCGGTAACAAAGGTTGACGGTTTACCGCCGACGCCCATTGGACCGCCCGGCCAGAAAGGAAAAATGGGTGACTTTTGGTCAATTTTGCGAAAATTTGAAATATATTTGACCATGTATTTTGAGAAAGCAGATTTTTGCGCGTCGCATTGACATATATATATATATATATATATATATGAAAACTCTTATCTGACAGCAGCTCAGCTCACCCGACGCATTTTTGCATGAGTTGACTTCCGGGAACTGAGCGAATATGAAAAACGACAAAATCGAAGAGGAAGATTTTTCGAAAAATCACTATTTTTGAAATCACTCTCTGTCGATTCACAGCACTCTACCAGTGAAAGGACTTACGAGGTTCTCGCGTGACCGGTCGACGTTTCACCGCCGGCGCCAATATGCTGTCCCTCCGTCGTCTCTTCGCTCTTCCCGGTTTTGGAATATACTACCAAGTACGAAGAAGTGGCGTCCAGAAGTCCCCCTTTCGCTCTGAGCACTCTGAGGCGGAAAGAGCTCTACGGAGATTCCCTTTGACTTTGACCGCCGGTGCCAGTACCATCGTAGACTCTCGTTGCTGGAAGCTAAAGGAAATTCCGGCGCGCGTGCAAGCTAGTTGGTCGACCCGCCAGAAAAGAAGATGTCATAACACTGGCTCGGTTTGCTAGATTTGAAACTTGGTACGTTCAAAACCGGACAGAATGGGAGCCACCCGGAAAGCTTTCCCCAAGCCCACCGAAGCTCTCGTGAGGCTCTTCTGGGGCTCTGGGGGCTTCCCTGCAGCGTCTCTGAAGCGCTGCCAGAAACGCTTCCACGCGTGCCTGCACGCGTGGACGCTTGCCGGAAGCTCCCCCGGACCAGCTGCCGGGTCAGGCGAGGCGCTGCGGGGATCGTGGAGCGGCGGAGATGGGCTGCTGGCGGGCACCACCACGGCCCGGCTTCTAATCTAAAACCCTCTAGCTCTCAGAGAGCCCCCAGAACAAACCCGTATGAGTTCCCTCAGCAAGTTATAGGCTGGAAGCTAAGAGTAATCCGGGGCGTGGAGACTAGTAACTCGTAGACTTCCTGAGCAAGTTATTGCTGGAAGCGTTAAGGTAACTCAGCTTCGTAAGCTCTTCGTCGTCGATGACCATGGGGATAACTTGTAGAGCTTCCTCACAGAGTTTATTGCTGGAAGCCTAAAAGAGTATAACTCCTAGAGCTTCCCTTAGCAAGTTATTGCTGGAAGAGCTTTAGAATAATCCCGAGAGCTCGCTGAACTAAAGGGGTTTTAAGAATCAGAAGCCGGACGGTGTTGTGCCCGCCAGAAGGTCCTCCACGGCGGTCACGTTCCCCCCGCAGGGTTTTTTTTTGAGCCGGCAACGTGTCCGGGGGAGCTTCCGGCAAGCTTCCACGCGGGCCTTCGCGCGTGCAGGCACGCATGGAAGCGTTTCTGGTAGCGCTTCGGCAGCGCTGCAGGGGAGCTTTCGAAGCACTCTCCAGAAAGACTTCCTTCCCCAAGGGTCCTCTTCGCTATCTGGGTTTTGGACGCTTACAAGTACCTCGTAGAGCTCTTCGACATCGATGAGCTAGAGGAATTCGGGCGCGGGTTGCAGCTAGTGACTCGTAGAGCTTCCCTAAGCTAGCAGCTGGAAGCTTAAGAGTAATTCGTAGAACTCCCCTCAGCAAGTTGTCTTAGCAAGTTATAGCTGAAAGCTAAGATTAGCTAGTTCCCCGAGAGCTTGCTGAGAGCTAAGGGTTAAGATTAGAAGCCGGAACGGTGTGGTGCACGCCAGGAGCTCCTCCGCGCGCTCAGAATCCCCGCATACAGTTCGTTTTCCCAATCGCTCGTGGCTACGTAGGGTTGTTAGAGAAGGAAGTAGAAGTGCGCGTACGCCGCCGCACCCTTCCGCCCATCGCTCCACGTGCCCTTCCGTGGCCGTTCGGGTTCCGCAGCGTGTCCCGGAGCGTCTGTTCCAATACGTTCCCGTGGAACGTGGTTCAGAGGCCTCGCGGACGTGCCCCAGAGGCCTCGCGAAGCTTCCCGGGCAGCCCTCGCCCACGCGTGCAGCGGCCGTGGAAGCGTTGCTTCTGCCTGTCAGGAGCGCGTCAGGCGAGCATTCCCATCCCCGATAGCTCCTTGAGAGCAGAAGGGAGAGCTGAGGGTTTTCAGATAAGAAGCCGGCTGTGGTGGTGAGGACACGCCCACCTCCGCCGGTCCACGATTCTCGCAGCGCCATGCCGGAGCTTGCAGCGGGTCCGGGAGCGCTCCGGGCACGCGTCCACGCGTGCCTGCACGCGTGCAGGCATGCGTGGAAGCGTCGCTGGCAGCGCTTCAGGGGCGCTTCAGAAGACCTCTCCAGATCCGTGTAGGAAAGCTTTCCAGAGTATTCAGAGCTTCCCAGGGATGGTTTCCAGCGCCCCCAGAGCTCCTTCACGCGAGGTTTCAAGCGTCTCCACGCACGGTAAACGACGTGCGTCAGGCCGCCCCCACACGCGTAAACCGCGCGCGTGAGCGGCCCAGAGGGCGAGATCCCGGGCGCGCGCGGCCCCGGGGCGAGGATTCGGGGATGGTGCTCGCGCGGCCCGGGGGGCGAGACCCCGGGCGGCGTTGGGGGCCCTGAGTAGGGTGGTAAAAGGCTTCGACCTAAGCAGGTCGTTAAACTGCTCCAAGGGGGGGAATGGGTTTCCGGCAGCTGGAAACCCCTTCCCCGGGTAGGACGCGGAGGGGGAGAGGCTTCCGAATCCGCGGGAAACCTCTCCCCCCCGCGAGGGCAGACTCCCGGGGCGAATCCTGGGGGGTCCGGAGGGGGCCCTCGGGGGCTCTTTCGGATCCAACGCCAACTCCCGGGAAAGAAAAACACACTAAAAAGAAAAACGCGGACGGGAGGAAAGGGAACGCAAGGAGAAGAAAGCAGCAGAGAGGGGAGAGGCCAGGAAGGAGAACACGGGAGGAGGGACAGGAGAAGAGAAAAGCGGGAGAGAGAGAGAGAGCACGGGGAGAGCGGCGGCGGCGACAACGACGACGACAAACCGCCCGCGCCGCTGGCTCGCCAGCGCCGCGCCCCGCCCCGCGCGGCCGCCCCCGGGACCCCCGCGCGGGCGCGCGGGGGCGGGGGCGCGCCGGGCGGGCGGGCGCGGGCGCTTGGGCGGCCGCGACGCGCACAGACACGCACGCCACACAGACACACACACATACACACACAAACACACACACGCGCACGCACGCGCGTACACCGGATTGGACGGTCGCCCCCAAGGCGGCCGTCCTTTCCTCCGGGGGATGGCGGTCCTTCTCAATCCCATGAGAGACCGTCGTCCCAGTCCATGCATCCCCCCGGATGGCTTGGTGGCGCAAGGCGCAGGCTCAAGGAGCATACTTCCCTCCCCGACGGCTGGGTTTTCCCCCAGCCAGCCCGGGGGTGTGACGGGGAATGAGGTAGTACTTGGTGAACTGCCGGTGAGACTGGGTATCCCCCAGTCTCATTTCAGCCTGGGCGCAAGGCGCAATTCGAGCCTCCGGGCAGTAAATGTTGTTGTCGGTTGGGGGGCGGGGGCGGGGGCGGGGCCGGGGCCGGGGACCGCGGGGCCGGGGCCGGGGACCCAGGGGCCAGGGGCAGGGGCGGGGTCCAGGACGCAGGAGGCTGCGCAGTGGGAGGAGGAAACGCTCGCGAATTTTTCGCGGGCGGTTTCCTGTCCAGCGCGCGGTTTCCGGTGTGGCGTTGATTCCTCTGGAAATGCGCGCTGGGAAGGGGAAACGCTCGCGAAATTTTCGCGGGCGTTGTCCGGTCCAGCGCGTGATCCCCAGGGTGGCGTTGATTTCTTTGGAAATCCACGCTGGGAGGGGGAAACGCTCGCGATTTTTTCGCGGGCGTTTTCCTGCCCGGCGCGCGGTTTCCCGAGTCACACGGAGGTTTCTGGAAACGGGCGCTCGGAGGGGGAAACGCTCGCGAAATTTTCGCGGGCATTTTCCCGTCCGGCGCCTGTTTCCCGGATTGGCGCGCTTTTTTCTGGAAAACCGGACAGTGAGGGGGAAACTGACGCAGATTTTACGTGCAGGTTTTCCGCTCGGGCGCGCGTTTTCTGGGAGAATTCGGTCGAGGGCAGCGGCGGCGGCGGCGGCACGAACGGGCCTGGAGGCGTCAAAAATCGTCTCCGGGGCGTCAAAAATCGGCCCGGAGGCGTGCGAAAACGGCTCGCGGACGACGGCGAGGAGAAAGAGGAGGAGGACAACGTGGAGAAAATGGGCCACAGAGACGTACAAAACGGCCCCCCGGAGGCGTCCAAACGGCCCCCCAGAGACGAGGGCGGTCAAAAACTGCCCCCCGCAGGCGTCGAAAACCGGTTGGGGGGCGATGATTTTTATGAGCGTGTGCTCGCCGGGGAAATGTCTGCGTTCGCTGCTAGCGACGACGACGGCGACGACGGCGTCTGCCGGGTCCCTGTCCGGGCTTCCGCTATAGCCATAGCTTTAGCCGAGATGGAGGAGGAGGAGGAGGGGGAGGAGGAGGAGGAGGAAGAGGAGGAGGAGGAGGAGGAGGAGGACGCCGACGACGACGACAACGATTACGGCGGCGGCGGCGGAGACGAAAACGGAGATCCGGAGGAGGAGGAGGAGGAGGAGGAGGAGAAGGGGGAGGGGGAGGAGGAGAAGGAGGAGGAGGAGGAGAAGGAGGAGGAGGCGGAGGAGGGCGCCGACGACGACGACGACGACGACGACGACGACGTCGACGGCGACGACCGGGACCGGGACGGGGACCTGGACCGGGACGGGGACCAGGACCGGGACCAGGACCGGGACGCGGACGGGGACGGGACCTCGGCGGGGGGCGGTCCCGGTTCTCGGGGGCGGTGCGCGGAGCGCCCGTCGCCGGCCCGGGAGTCGCGCTCATGGGATGACCGGGTGCAGGAGTTTTTGCTCGCAGAGCACGACGTGATCCATGAGGAGGTCGTCGATGATACCGCGCTGGAGGCGGCGGAGCGCGAGCAACAAGCGGTCCGGAAAGCGTGCCGAGCGTCGTGCCGGCGGTCTCGTTGTGCGCGGCGGGAGGCGGAGTGGGCGCGGCGGACGGAGGCGGCGGCCGAGCGGAACGAGCAGCTTGCTACCCGTGTGCTGCTCCCCGTCGTGCCGCGCCCGCTGTTGCGCGACGCGTCGCCAGAGCGGGCTTCGTCTGGGCGCAGCGCGCGGGGGGCGGCTTGCAAGAACGGGCGCGTGGAGCAGTTCCTGACCGCGCGCGCGGCACGTGCCGTCGACCCGGAGCAGCCGCCGGCGCGCGCTCCCCGCGCCGCTGCCGAGGCCGCGCCCGACGCGTCGTCGTGGACCGTGGGCGACGCGGCCCTGCGCGCTGCCTGCGTTCTCGTTGCCCTCGGCGTGTGCCCGCCACAAGAAGACAGCAGAGTGGTCATGACGAGGAAGGTCGCGGCGGCGCGCTGGTGGCGGCAGCGGGATGTGTTCGCGCGGGAGCTCCCGGACGCGCCCGAGCTGGCCGATCGTGCAGCCGCGGTCGTCACCGCCAGGTGGTTCTGCTGCGCGCTCTACGGGCTCTCGGCGCGGACGTGCGGCGGCCGCCGCGTCTGTGCGCGCAGGTTCTCGCCGGGCGTCGGCATTGGCGGAGCGAAGTGCCGGGCGGTGCGGGAGTGCAAGGTCTTCGTCGGGGACATGGCCGTGCGCGCTGCCTGCGCCATGATCGCCCTCGGAGCGTGTCCGGCGGGGCTCAGCGGGGCGACGCAGGACGGCGCCGTGCCCATGTCTGTGGGTGCATTCGGTGCCGCGCGCCCGCCGCGCCCGCGGCCGCGCGGCGGACGCGGGCGGGGGAACCGCCGCGCGCGCGGGAGTTCTCCCGTCGAGTGGCGTGGGAAGTGCCTGCAGAGCGCGGTGGCTGAGCTCGTGGGGGGCGACGCCGCGGGGCATTTCGGCCGCGCGTGCCAGAACCACGAGGGTTCGGGCGCCTGTGGGTCGCTGGTGGAGCGCTGGAATCTTGAGGTCGTGGTCCAGCACTTGCGCTCCCGCTTCCTGCACGTGCGCGTGTTCTCTGCGGAATCTGTGGAAGCGCTCGGAGCGCAGGAGGGAGGGCGCGTGGCGTGGTCGTTGGGGCACGCGACGGGTTTCTGCGCTGGTGCTCTGCTGTGGCTTGACGGCGGTCATGTGTGCGCGGTGGAGGAGTCGGTGGTATCTGGTGACGTGGAGTGGGGGGAAGCCGAGAGCGCGCCGTGGTGTCGCGTCGTCGCTCACGGGCGTTCGAGCTCGGCGTCGCGGTCGCCGCGCGCGGGTGCGGGGCGTGGCGCGCTGCTGGGCGGAGCGCCGAAGCGCCGTGCGGAGCAGGGTGCCGCAGGGGCGCCGGGGGCGCGCGGGGGCGCGCGCGACGGAGTGGACGCGGAGGTGTTGGCGCGGATGACCCGGAATCAGTTGCATGAGCTGGCAACGCGATTGCGGGCGGAGGGCGACGAAGACGCGCCTTCCTCTCGGCAATGGGATGTTCATCAGCAGAAGCGGGTGCGATTGGAGGCCGATGCGCACAGGGCCGCGCTCGCGGCGCACCTCGGCATCGACATGAGCGGTGTGCAGCATGCTGGCGCGGAGGCGCGATCGCGGGACCACTCGGAGGAGATGCTGGGCGAGTTGGCGAGGCACGTGGAGGAGCACGACCGCTTGCCGCAGCAGAGGGATTCCTCGCTCGGAAAATGGGTTAATCACGTCAGTGCTGGGGAGGTGGTGCTGACCCCCGAGCGGCGCGCGCGGTTCGACGGGCTCGTGGACCGGCGGGAGGAGAGGCGCGCGCGCGCCCGCGCGATGCTGGACCGCATCGAGGAGCACGTGGAGGTGCTCGACGAGCTGCCGAAGCAGGGGGCAGAGGACGCGGAGGAGAAGAAGCTCGCGAAGTGGATCCACAATGTCACCACTGGCCAGAACAAGCTGGATGATGACAACCAGGAGAGGTTCGATCGTTTGGTGAACAGGGGCATGTGGCAGCGGCGGACGGCGCAGCAGCGTGTGCTCGAGGTGAAGCTTTTCGTGGAGACACACGGGCGCGCGCCCAGGAGCGGCGGTCATGACGACGATGCGCGGGAGCGTCTGCTCGCGATGTGGATCGGCAACGTGCGCGCGCACGGCCGCCAGGGCCTGGACGAGCACTGGCGAGCGCAGTTGGAGGCGGCGCTGGACGCGGATCTCATCCAGGTCCAGGCGCTGGAGGCGTGGTGCGAGAAGAACCAGAGGATGCCGGTGGAGAAGGCGGAGGATGACGAGGAGCGCAGGCTGGCGAACTTCATCGCGAACCACGAGCGGAAGGGCCGCGCGGCGTCCTTCAACGCGCCCGCGACCTTCGACGCGCTGCGGCAGAAGTACGCGCAGGCGGCCGCCGCGCGGCGCGATGCCGAGAGCAGGGATGCGGAGGCGCGGGCGCTCGAGGCGCAGCGGCAGGCGCTGCTGCAGCGCGCGGCCGAGGAGGAGGAGGAGGCATTCGGCGAGGAGGAGGAGGAGCAGGAAGAGGAGGACCCGGCCGACTGCCTCGCGGAGGAGCGGCGCGCGGAGGTCACGCCGGATATGTTCGCTAGGTTCCAGAGGGCAGACAGGGCGCTGGCTCGGCGGGTGAAGACCGCGCTCGTGGCCGCCCTGCTGGAGCACGTGGACGCGCTGCAGGGCGCCGCGCTCGGGCTCGACGTCTTCGTTGCCCTGGCCAAAGACAGGCGGGTCCGCGAAGCCTTGGCTGCCCCGGCGGCCGAAGAGCCGCGCCGCGAGGCGCTCGGGGAGGAGGATAAGGAGGAGGAGGAAGAAGAGGAGCAGGAGGAAGAGGACCAGGGTAAGGAGGAGCAGGAGCAGGGGGAGCAGGAGCAGGAGCAGGGCAACGAGGAGCGGAGGGAGCAGGAGGAGGGGGACGCAGAGATGGCGGACGCGGAGGAGGAGCCGCGGGGCATGGCGGACGAGGAGGAGCTGCCCACGGGCGTCGGCGAGGAGCACAAGGATTTCGTGCGGTACGTGCTGGCGACCTGCATGCTGTCGTGGGTGCCTGTCTTGCCCAGGTTCTTCGCGGGGGAGGCCCCGGACGCGGATCTGCAGCGGCAGGTGGCGGAGCTGGAGCGGCTGCGGGAAGTTGCCCTGGGGCGCGACGCGGCCACGGCGCAGGACAACGTGGCGCGGTCGCAGGCGATCCGGCGCCTGCGCAAGGCCGACCCCGAGCTGCTGCGCCGCACGCCCGTGCCCAATTCGGACGTGCGGGAGCCCTGGGATCAGTGGCAGCGCCTGCTGCAACGGCTCGAGCAGGAGGGCGTGGAGCGCGAGGTCTGGGTCTGCTGCCGTCGCGAGCCGCTGCGCTGGCGCGCGTCGCTCCGCGACGACGGCAAACCGGGGCCGGTCCGCCCGCGCGCCGCTGCTGCCGTCGCTGGATGCCGCCGACGGAGAGGTCTGGAGGCCGGGGGAGGTGCGCGAGGCGACGCGCCAGGCGCGGTACGCAGAGCAGGCGCGGCTGGACGGCGCACCTGGCGCCCCGGTGCACGGCAGCGTGCTCCTGCGCCTCGCCTCTGATTTCCTCTGCTACAAGTGCCAGCAGGAATTCGAGCGCGAGCGGGGCAGAGGCGAAGTGATGAGCGACGAGGAGGTCACTGCGTGGTGCGAGAGGCTGCATTTCGCGTCGAAGAAGAAGCTTCCCAGTTTGGCGGCGAAGCGCGAGGCGGTGGAAGCGGAGCGCGCCCGCGCCATGCGGCGAAAGCAGGCGGCACGGTGTGCGGCGAGGGGGGAGAACGGATTCGCTGAGTTCCGTGGTCTGCTGCTGGAGGACGAGTGCTTCCACCAGGGCAACTGCGAAGCGAGCGTGCTGCTCGACCAGCGACACGCTCTGGAGCCCTGGTACCAGCGCGCGGGGCCCGACGGGAGCAGGCTGGCGCCCTGGCCGCGCGTTTTCGGTATCCCGAAATCGTGGGCTGGCCATGGCGGCGCGTTCTTCTCCGAGGCCGTAGAGTCGGGCTTCGCCGCCGACACGTTCCCCCAGGGGCGGCGCGGCTACTACACGGGCGAGCCGGGCGACGTGTCCGCGGAGCTCTGGCTGTTGCGTGCCTGGTGCCGCGCGCGCGGCGGCGTCGCTCGCATGGGCGACGCCCTGGCCGCGCGCTTGCAGCAGCTCGAGGGCGACCGCGACATCATGTACAGGGTGGAGGCCGCGGAGGGCGCGCGGCGATCCCCGAGGAGTGGCGACCTGAAGCCGCCTGAGTACTTGGCGGACCTGAAGCCGCAGGCGATCCCCGAGTGGCCCGTCTGGCTGCAGCTCCTCAAGCTGAAGCCTCAGGCGGCGCGGAAGGTGGCGACTTTCGTGCGCCGGGAGCGGGCGGGCGTGGGCTTGACGTGGAAACTCGCCGCGGGGCATTGGGACCTGGACCAGCAGCGCCTGCTCGCTGCGCTCGAGAGGGACCCCGCGTTGCTCGCCGCGGTGGAGAAGGGCGCCGCGGTTACAGGGACGGACAAGCGCGCTTTGATTGACCTCGACGACTTCCGTGCCCGTCACGGCGGTGTCTGGCCGGACGCGTTCGCCGATCGGCGCGGGGTGCCCGATTTCAAGGAAGCGAAGCTCGCGCGGGGCGTTGCATGTGTGGCGACGAAGTATTCGCAGGAAGTCGTGCGCATCTGGTTGGACCGGACATGCAGCGACTGGCTGCGGCTGGCGGGGTGCGGGGATGAGGTGGTGGGAGGAGGGGCCGGCGGCGACGACTGTTCCGGGGGCGGCGGCGGCGGCGGCGGCGGGTCTTCTTCGGGCAGCGGCGCGGGCGGTGGACCAGCGTCGGGGCCGGGCTCTTGTGCGCAGGGGCCGGGCGACGGTGGCGCGGGCGGCGACGGCGACGGGGGCGCGGGCGGGGGCGCGGGCGGGGGCGGGGGCCGGCTGCTCGGCGGCGGACCGAAGAGGCCGGCCCCCGAGGGGCCGGGACCGCGGACTCGCGGGGCGGCGAGAAAGGACCAGGAGCGGTTGCAGCAGGAGCGGCTGCGGAAGGAAGAGGAGGAGCGTCTCGCAGGGAAGACAGTGAAGGCAGGGGACGTGGAGGTGAACGTGGCTCTCGATGACCCCCTCGTGAGCGAGGAGGGCACCCTGCCGGCTTGGCTCCTGGACCCCGCGCCGTGCGTCGCTGGCAGGTGCCGCGCCCGCGTCTGGCGCGCGCCCCGTTGCGTGTCCTTGCTCGCGCAGTGCCGGAATCCTTGCAAAGGCGCCGGGGAGTTCTGTGGGAGCCACGGCGGACCCGAGCAGCGACCTTTTGGGGAGTGGGACCCGGACCGGCGCCACAGCTCCCTGACGCGCGAGCGCCCGGAGCGGTATGACTTGGCCGTGAAGGAGGCGCGGTTCCGCGAGACGGAGGCTGGCGGCGCCCCGCCCGCGCCGACTCTGGCCATCGCTGCTGCTCGCAAGGCGCGCGTGCCCAGGCTCCAGCCCCAGTATGTGCCCCTGCCGTGTCTTGAGCGCGGCCCTCTGCGGGCATTCAAGGAGGCCCCGGAGGCTCTCCCGCCGTTCCCGTGCCGCCTCTGCGACCAGAACTTCGCCACGCATGCCAGCTTCATGACGCACGTGGGCGAAAAGCACCACGGGTGGCCGGAGTACAGGAAGCGCCTGTTCTACCTGGCCGAGCAGTGGCCGGAGCGTGATGACGATGTGCGGCCCGTCAGACCCCAGGAGTGGCGGCAGTGCGTGGAAGCCTTCTCTGAGCACCTCGTCACGGGGTCTCGCGACTGGCCGGCCTGCGCAGCGGCCGTCGACTCGGGGGAGGCCGCCGCCGCCGCTGCCGCGCCGGACGCGCCGCGCGCCTGGTGGAAGCCGCCAGGCGCGGACGGGGCCGTGCCGCCCGCGGGCGTGGACATGCCGCCCGTGGACTTGGACGCGCTGGGCGCTGCTCCGGCGGCGTCGGACGCCGAGGGGCCAGAGCCCGGGCAGAGTCGACGCGCCGTGCGCTCCAGGGTCGCGTGCTGCGTCTGCGCTCGTCTCCACTGGGCGGACGAGCTGCAGCGCGTGCACTTCTGGCAGCAGCCGGACGGCGCCGGGGAGCGTTCGCTCCTCTGCGACGAGGTGCCGAAGCGGCCCGCGCGCGCCGAGCTCGAGGCGGCGAGGGGAGAGGCGTCGGAGGTCGCGGGCGCGCAGGCGCAGGCCATGCGCCTGACGCAGCGGCAGCGCGCCCACGCGCTTCTGGACCCGGCACGGTATTACGCCCGTTGGCGCTTCGTGTGCGAGGGCCCCGACGGCGTCGAGCGCCTGGGCGGCATCCCCCTCGAGGAGCTGGAGGCGTCCGCAGTGCGCGACCCTGGCCCCGACGGGAAGCTGTGGCTCTTGCACAAGAAGTGCTTCAATATTGACAAGCGCGAGTCAGACGGAGTGCTCGTGGCCGACGCGACGCAGAAGGTGCCCATCTGCGCTGGGTGTCGCGGCGCGCTCACCAAGACGTTGCCCACGATGCCGCCCTGCGCGCTGGCCAACGATCTCTGGATCGGTCGGCTGCCACCGCCGCTGCGGAATCTTTCGCTGGGCGCGAAGCTTCTGCTGCCCATCGCGCGGGGCATCGTGCGGCGCTTCAACTGCAAGGCCGATTCTGGCGAGTGGGCTCCAATCGACCAGAAGATCAAGGCGTACGTGGGGAACTTCGTGGCGTTCCCGCAGGCGGACGGCGGTCGGCAGGTGCTGTCGCTGCCGCCGCGGGAGAGCGACCTCGTCGAGTTCGTGCAGATTGTCTTCGCGGGGTCCGACCCCGCCACCCTGCAGAAGGCGCTGTTGGAGGAGCTCGGCGTGCCCCTCGCCGATTTCAAGCGCGCTTACCAGTACCTCCGCGACACGAACGAGCAGTACGCCGCGGTGCGGTGGGACGAAGAGGCCGCGAAAAACTTTGCGGACCCCGAGGGCGACGGCGACGGCGACGGCTCCTCGCTTCTGGGCCTGCCTCGCTGTCTCGCGGCGTGCGTGGCCGTGGGGGGTAAGGGTGGCGACGCTCGCCAGGAGGGCCCGGCCGATGCCGTGCAGCCCGGCGTGGGCTCGGCCCCGCCGAAGCGGGCGAGTGCAGGCGCTGCGAGCGCGGAGGGCGACGCGAACGCGGCGGCAGACGGCGGGGGCGAGGCAGCGGGCGAGGCAGGGGGCAGCGGTGAGGACGCTACTGGCGCTGGTGGGGAGGATGCAGAGGGCGGCGATGGCGAGGCTGGCGAGGGAGAGGGCGGCGAGGGTGTCGAAGAGGGCGAGTACTGCGCCGCCGTCGCGGACGCCGACATCATGGCCGATCTGGACAAGCAGTGGGCGAATGTGCACCTCAGCCTCCAGAAGGCGGAGGACATTGCGCGCGAGAAGCAGCGCGTGGAAGCACTCACGCGGGAGGTCAAGGGCATGGAGAATTTTCAGGACAGAGATCTCGACCGGCGCTTGGCGGAGGCCGCGGAAGAGGCCTGCAAGGCTGCGAAGTTGCTCACCAACTGCAAGAAGGAGGCGCTCACAAAGAAGCTGGAGCAGACGGAGCAGAAGATTCAGGCCACGCGGCCTCCTCCAGGAGTTGCCGGGAAGCGCGCGGCCGGCGGCGGCGGCGGCGGCGGCGCGCCGGCCGGGGGCGCCGAGGCCGGGGGGGCAAGGCGCGCGGTGCGGGTCGTCGTGCCCACTGGAACCGAGCCTGTCAGCATGTTCTCGCCCGGTTTCTGGAGCGCCTTCGACCCTGTCGCGTTTCCGCATGGGGACGGCGTCTTCGGACTCGAGAGGGACGCAAAGTTGACGTACGACGAGTGGTGCCGGTGCCTCATGGCTCGCGAGGAGCTCGAGCACGCGGTCCCCGACGACGTCTCGGCGCCCGACGCTGCGCGTGCGCCCGCGCCGGACGCTGCGAAGGCGCCCGTCGCGTCTGAGTCGCCCGTGCCGCGCTGGCGTCGCCACGCAGACCTGCTCACGGCCCAGTATTGCCTCTGGCGCAGAAAGGCAATCATTCAGTCGGCCAGGTTATTCGTGCGCAAGCAGCGCCTCGGGGAACGCATCGCGGACCTCGCCGCTTTGACGCCAGAGGACCTGGCGCTGGTCGTGGCCGAGCTCGGCAGGGGGGCGGGCCTGAAGCAGGCCCTGGGCCACGAGGGCGTGCCCCGGAACGTCAAGAGCGCGCTGCGCAGCATGCTGCTCAGCAACCGCGATGTCGTCGGCTCCGACGCGCACCGGACCACGCTGCGGCACATCAGTACCAGCTACACCCGGCTCTTCGGTCCGCCCCTGGTGTTCACGACGCCGAACATCGCGGACACTCGGAACTGATGGTGTCCCTGATGTACGAGGGCGCCTCCGTGCAGCAATGGCGGCTGCTGGAGGAGACTGCTCCCGTGATGCCCTCGACGCGGGACATGCTGCGGCGGGTGGCCGCTGACCCGGTGTCGCAGGCCATGGTCACGAACCTCATGCTGGAACTGTTCCTGGAGCATGTCGTCGGCGTCACGCCGCAGCGCGGGGCCACGGGCGTCTCCGACGGCGTGGCCGCCACGGGGGCGTGTGGAGCGTTCGGGCTCGTCCGCGCGTACTTCGGCCCCGTGGAGTCGCAGGGGCGCGGCGGCATCCATCCGCACATCCACCTGTGGCGCCTGCACCCGATGACTGGCGCGTTCCTCGCGAAGCTGCGCTCGGGGGACGTCGAAGGCCTCGAGGAGCGTCTGAGGGAGTGGAGGGAGGCCGTGCTCGCCCGGGTCGGCAGCGTGCAGTTCGACGCGGCGGAGGAGGTGGGCCGGCAGCTGGGCTTGGACGGGCCGGACCGTCTGCCGCCGCTCCCGCTCGGCCCGCGGGATCGACGTCTCGCGTTCGCGGACGGGAAGCGAGAGGAGAGCGACCTCCTGTTGAAGTGCGATAGCATCGCTGGCGCCTCGCGTCGCCAGCTGGGGAAGTTTTGCAAGAAGGCGTGCGAAGAGGGCCACCGCTCCGTCCGTGCTGACAACAAATTGTCCACAGAAGAGCTGCGGAACCAAGTTGCGGCCATGATGAACGTCGATCTCGCAGAGGAGCGAGCGATGCTGCAGCATCAGCCCGCAATAGAGGGTCCGCTCCGGCAGCGCCCTTTCGCGCCGCTGGCAGATCCAGAGCCCGATCCCCATGAGCAGCGGGCACAGTACCCGGCTGTATTTGGCGAGCCTCTGACGGGTGCGCACGTGACACTGCAGCCGCAGTACCGCCGCAAGCCTGCGTACCGCGAGCGCGCGGACGGCGCCGCGGCCATGCACTTTGCTGAGTGCCCGGGGGAGGAGGCGCGCACCTGGGCGCGCTGCTTCGCGCGGGACGCGCGCAAGTGTATCATCCGTGGCCACCTGCACAGGTGCGGTCCCACGTGCTGGAAGCACAAGACGAACGACGATGTGCCTCAGCACTGCAAGGTGTGCCGGCTCGGCTTCTACCACGAGTACGAGACCGCGGTCTACAGCCACCCGTCCAGGAAGCGTCCTGCCGCCTCCTTCGTCTGGCGGCGCCTGCGCAAGGGGAAGGATTTGGTGCTTCCGGAAGGTGCGAAGGTTCAGTACGCGTGCGGTCCGTTGGAGGAGGGGCAGTGGAACCCGCCTGGCGAGCGCCTGGATCTGGACGACGTTCCGGCTGAAGGCTACGGCCCGTGGCCGCACCGCTGCAACCGGTACGGCAGAGCTGGTCGCGTCGACGTGGTGCGGTACCACCCGTACCACGGGAGCACGAACCCTGTGGGCCAGGTGTGTCTGCGGAGCAACCTGGACGTCAGTGTCTGGACCGCGTGGTGCTCGACCTGCCCGGCGACGACAGCATCGGGGGCGCGTCCGCGGCCGACGGCGACCCGGCAATGCCGCCGCCTCCGGAGCCTGGTGCGTTCGCCGAGCCGGTCGGCGACGCGTCGGAGGCGCTGTCTGGGGCCGAGACTGGCGGCACTGGTTGCGACGAGGGCGCCGGGCAGAGCGGAGGTTCCACGGGTTCAGGGGTGTCGGCCGCAACGCAGGGCGGGGGCGGAGCGGGCGAGGGGTCGGCGCGCGCGCCTGCGGCGGGGGGGGTGCGCCTGCCCGTGGGCCGCCGCCTCGGCCTGCCCAGGGGAGGAGGCTTGCTCGGCGGGGCCCCGACCACCACGATGGACGATCCCGACGCGGGGGATATCTGGGACATGGGTGGGGGCGATGAAGATGTGTTCGGTTTGGCCGATGCGTATGACCTGGGTCCGCCGCCTCCGCCGACGCCGGAGCAGCGCGGCGTAAAGCAGGCAGTCGGGCCAGCAGATCCACCGGGCGAGGACACCGCGAGGTTCTGCGCGGCTTCGTGTTACGACGGCAGCCGGCCCGGGTTCGTGTTCAAAAAGGGGCTGCAGGGCTTGGGCTACTACAGCGACTGGCGCGCGGAGCGCGACCTGGCAGAATCAGCCGTCGAGACAGAGCCGAGGTCGCGGGCGCCGGGCCGCGCCGCATCGAGCGCGGCGTCTGGCGGCCCTGCGTCGAGCGCGCCCGCCTCGCCCGCCGCCTCCGCCTCAGCTGCTGGCGCGAGCGGCAGCGGTCCGCCGGGCAGCCTGCGGGAGCACGTTTTGCACTCGCTGGAGGCCGTGTTCATGGACGCCATCAATATGGCGCACTACCAGACGGACTACACGACCAAGGCGGGGCCGATCGCGGGAGACCTCGGAGTGCTGCACGCGCAGAGCACCGGGTTGGAGTGGCTCCGACTCCAGCAGAGGGCGGAGCGGGAGGCGGATGAGGCGGCGGAGGAGGAGGGCAAGGAGGACGTCGACGGGGCCCGGGCCGCTGCTGTCGCTCGTCGCAGCGGCTGGGGCGGAGTGCTCGACTCTGCCAGGCGAACTCTCATCAAGCTCACGACCAGCTTGCACCGGGCGCTCCTGAAGAAGTTGCCCGAGATGATGTTTCAGATGCAGTATGGCCACGAGTGCTACTGCTCCCATGACACCTGGACTCTGTATTGCAAGGGGATCGTGGCGCTGGCGTTCCAGGCCAGCTCCGCGGTGCGTCAGCAAATGGGCGACTTCTGGACCGACCCCCGCGCAGAGGATATCGAGGTGGACCAGCCGGCCGCGGGAGAAGAGGACGGCGAGGGGGGGGGCGGTATTATGGATGCGCTGGGCGAGGGGCGCGCAACGCTTCGCGCCGAGGTCGTCAACGGCGTCGTCGGGGAGGGCGCGGCTGCCGGTGCTGCTGGGGGGGGTCACCCCGAGCAGGAGCAGCAGCAGCAGGCCGTCGAATACCGGGCACGGCTGGAGCACGACATGAAGATGGATTGGCTGCATCGCGGCGACAGGGAGCCCCTGAAGTCCATGGGCATGTACCATTACGCCATGTACGTGTACACAGCGCAGGCCAACCCGCTCCACTTCGACCCGCAGGACTTCGAGACGTACGCGTTCGCGGACACGCACCCGGCCGCCGCCTCCCGAGTGCAGAAGCTCCGCGTCGGCGCGCCGTTCAGGGTGCCCAAGTTCTTCGGCTTCGCGATGCCTTCGAAGGAGAAAGAGGAAGAGGTGAACGCGCTGTTCAAGTCTGTGATTTTCCGTCCGTTGCAGCCGGCTGAGAAGGGGGCTGCGGCCTGGGCGCCCTACAGGGCCGGCGTCGACGCGTCCGGGAAGCATAAGCCTGCCTGGGAGGAGTGGTGGGCGAAGCAGGTGGCGTTGTCCAGGCAGTACGAGGAGTGCGAGCGGCGAGCTGGAAAGTGGTTCACGATCGAGGACATTGATCTGAAACGCGGCTCAGAGGAGGGCCCGGGCCATTTTGCACAGCAACCCAGCGCCGCCGAGTTCATGGCACGCTGGACCGTCCAGGTCGCGACGAACCTCGACGTGGAGGCGGAGGCGAAAGGGCGGCCGCGTACCAAGATCCGTCCTGAAGCCAGGGACTTCGAGCAGTCTGCTGAGCTGGAGGCAGCGGAGAACCGGCCTGCCGGGGAGGCGGACGAGGAGGAGGGGGCGGGCGCCGGCGGCGGAGCGTTGGACGGTTTTGCTCACGAGGTGGACGAGGCAGAGGCGGACGAAGCGTGGGCGGCGCACCGACAGATGCCCGCGCGCGCCGTGCCGGATAGCGAGGTGCCCGCGGTGGCCCAGTTGGAGCAGGTTCGTGGGTCGTCACAAAGCTTGGTCTATAAGAATATCTTCCTTGAGGGCTATGCGAAAGACCATAAGCCGCAGCCCGCTGGCGCGAGTAGTGGAGGGCAGACCGGCTTCGGCGGTCTCGAGTTGGACGACTCTCAGTTCGAGGAGGGCAAAGCACAGCAGAAGGAGGCGTTCCGATACAGGAAAAAGGGAGCTGAGGGCTTGCCTGGGGATGGCGACGGGCGGAGCGGCCTCGCGGGTTCGGCGCCTGCCGCGCTCGTGCCTGGTCGGCCGCCGGCGCCCGCGGTTGCCGGCGAAGATGAGCGGCCACCGCGGGCGCGCGACATCGCGGAGAGGCTGTTTGCGGAGTGGGCGACCAGGGCGAAAAACCCCGTGAAGTTCAATAAAGAGCAGAAGGCGGTGGTCGCCCTGGTCGTGGGCCAGGTGGAGGCCATCGTGGCATGCGAGGAAGATCGGCGCAGCGGAAAAAGCCCCAAGCCGGTGGAGCAGATGGCTCTCCTGCTGCACGGGGAGGGCGGGACGGGGAAGACGTAGGTGGTGAAACTGCTGCGGCGTCTGTTCTGGGAGGTGCTCGGCAAGGGATCGGAGATCGCCGTGGCCTCGTCGAACAGCGCTGCGCGCGTCATCGAGGGGGAGACGATCCACAGCGGCTTCGGGCTGAGCGGCCAGCAGGCCATGACCATCGCTAGGCTCTCCGGGCAGAAAGTCGATGATGCTTTCGTGGACCGCATGAACGCTCTCAAGGCCGTCATCGTGGAGGAGGTGTCCATGGTGCCGCCTGCGCTTCTCGGCGCTGCATCGTTTCGCATGTGCAAAGCCCGTGCGGCTCAGTATGATTCCAATGTGAACCTGTACACGGCGCGGGGTGACATGTTCGGGAAGGCTCCGATTGTCATGTTCCTGGGTGACTTTTATCAGCTGGGGCCGGTGAGCGGCAAGGGCAGAAGGTCTTCCCTGCTGCAGCGTGAGTCGCCCGACGCGCCGGTTCACGTCCGCAATGGGCAGTCCATATTCTTGGACGGCGTCACCCACGCGATGTTTCTGTACGAGACGCACCGCTTCAAGGACCTTCTCGTCACTCCGCACGCGCCCTGCCCTTTCATGCCCGGGTTCTTGAAGACCATGAGGCAGGGCAAGAAGTTTACGGCCGAGCAGAAAAGGGTGGTGCAAGGGTGGGTGGTCCGACCCGGCAGGAACGACAAGCGGCTGCAGGACCGCCATGTCAAGGACGGGTTCGAGATGGGCATCGCCTGGGAGGCCGTGCACAGGCAGATGCAGTATCGGGCCGTGCGAGAGGCCAGGGATAAAGGGCAGATGCTGCTGTACGTGCAGGCCGTGGACCTGCCTCCAAAGCCACTTCGTTGAGGAGCATTACAAGGCCATGCTGCAGGTGCCGAACGTGAACAACACTGGTCACCTCATCGGCATGTGCCCGCTGTACATCGGCATGCGTGTGCGGCTGAACGTGAAGTTGTCGGCGAAGCACCAGATCGTCCAGGACGCCGTGGGGGAAGTCGTGGACGTGAGGTTCCACCCGCGAGAGTTCGAGGCGCCGGACGCGGATTGGCGCGAAAAGAAGCTTCACGACGCCCACCGCCTCGGCTATTATCGATGCAAGCGTTTGCCGCGCTGTGTCCTCGTCAGGTTTGATGGCTTCAAGGAGGACCTTGGGTTCGGGGAAGGGGTCGTGCAGATCGCGCCGCACAGGGCGTCCTGGGAGTGGAACCATCACTACCAAGACGATGGCGAGCGAAAGCTTCGGAAGGTGAAGGTTACGAGGTACCAGATCCCGTTGCTGCCAGAGAAAGTGCGCACCGTGCAGACTGCGCAGGGCCTGGGCATGGATGCGGCCACCATGGTGCTCCAGAAGCCCATGAACATGGGCGCCGATGACTGGTGGCTGCACCTGTACGTCATGCTCAGTCGCGTTCGCGTGGCCCATCGCGTGCTCGTCTACAACCTGCCGCCCTGGGAGATCCTGCAGCGGGGCCCGCCCCAGTACGTCCGCGACGGGGTCCAACGCTTCGAAAAAAAGATGCTGGAGAGCTTCGAAATCGCCAAGCAGAGGGCGCAGGAGTACGGTTGGGACGTGGGGGATGGGCCCGCCGCACGGGGCGCCCAGGAGTCGAGCTCGGCGCCCGCGCCGCCGCCGGTGCCGCGGGCGTCGCCGCTGGGCCCGTCTCGTGCCGCGGGGAGCTCCTCTGCGGGCGTCGGTGAGGAGGCGGGCGACGACGACGATGACGACGCCGCTGGATCAGCACCTTCGGACGGGGAGGCGGCCCCTGCGGCGTCTGTGCATACGCCTCTGCCCTCGCACGCGCTGCTCCCGGGCCAGGCTCTGACGGTGCCGCCGGCATACATTGCGCCGGACGCAGGGCCTGCGGGGCGGGGCAGGGGCCGCGGCCGCGGCGGCGACGCGACGGGGGCCGCAGATGCGGCGGCGGCCGCAGGTGGGGCGTCGGGTCGCGGGCGCGGTGCTGGGGGTCGCGGAAGCGCGCCCAGGGACGTACCGGCAGGGCGGGACGAGGTGGCTGACATGCCGCCGACTCGCGACCAGCTCCACGTGCCGGAGGAGCTGCGACCGTTGCCGCCAGGCCGTGACCTTTGTAGGGAAGCCTACGGAGTTGCCCGCGAGGATGTGCTGCGTGAGCTGCAGTGGTGCTGCGCTGCCAGGGGCATTCGCAACCTGGGCAATACGTGCTTCGTGAATGCGGTCGCGCAGGTGCTCCTTCGGGTGGAGCCGGTTCGGCAGGTTGTCTTCGCGCACGTGCAGCGAGGCTGTCCGCGCGGCGGCACGAGCTGTCCCGTGTGCGCTCTCGCAGCCCAGGCTGCCGCTCTCTCCGTGCAGGGCGACGGGCCAGATCTGGAGGCTCCGCTGGCTCGGGCCGCGCGTGACGGTGTCCTTTCGAGGCTGGAGTTCCGAGCAGGCCAGTGTGATGCGGATGAGTTTCTGGGACGCGCCCTTGAGACCCTCGGAGAAAATGCCTACCAGACGTTTCCGGGGCGCTCTGCTGTGCAGCAGCACATCTTCGGCATCTTCATTCGCAACAGGACTTTCTGCCGGAAGTGCAAGTTCGTGCAGGATGCCGGTGAAATTAGGAATACGTTCTACGTGGAGATGCAGCCATTGTGCGGACGAGAGGAAGACCAGGTCGACTTGCAGGTGCTGCTCCAGCGGCAGATCCGCCTTCACGACTCCTTTGATGATGCGTGTCCCTCACAGTCACATCTTGGCGTTGCTGAACGGGCTGCGCAGGATGTATGTCGTGGGGGCACGACAGCGAAGTTCACGTTCTGGGACAGGCTGCCTCGCGTGTTGTTCTCACCGTCAAACGGGCGTTCGGTCCTCAGGCGAACCAGCTCTACGACAGGCGGCGCGTTCGGTTCCCGCAAACTCTGGTGCCTGAGGAGGGTGGGTGCGACTACGAGTTCTCTGGCGTCGTCGTGCACATCCCTGGGCGCGGGGCGCGGCCGTCTGTGCAGAGTGGGCATTACATTGCGTTCGGGATGGTCGGCGAGAATTGGTACGCGCGCTTTGACGATGCCGACGTGATGAATTTGCCGTGGAGGGCGTTTGCTTTGTCGGAGCAGGTCCAGCGCGGTGCGTACGTAATTGCGTATGTGCGTTCGGCGGGCGCGCGGGCCGACGAAGTCGGGCGTGCGGCGGGGTCTGCGGGGTCCGCGGGGTCTGCGGGGAGCGGCGATGCCGGCGGCGGCGCTGCTTCCACCGCTTCTGCCGCGCCGTCTGCGCCGCCGAGTGCGCCCGCCGGGCAGCAGGCGTCGGGTGGCGAGCCACCGGGCAAGCGGCGTCGGGCGGGTGGCGGGGATCCTGGCGCTGGCGAGGGGGACCCCGGCGCTTCGGGGCAGCCGCAGCCGCCATTGCGCAGGGGCAAGAAGCGCGGGCTGTCCCCGCCAGCTCTGGGCAGCACGGGCGACGAGGACGACGACGCCGGCAGGGCCTCGGGCGTCCCGTCCGCGGACCCGGCTCCTGCCGAGGTCGAGCCAGGCGTGGGGGCGCCACCTGCCGACCGCGAGTGGCATCGCTTTACGCCGAACACGATCGATGCAAGGAAATGTTTGGCTCGTACTTGGGGAGATGGCGCGGGTGGGCAGTGCCGCAGTTTCCCCGCGAAGGGATGCGACGTGTTCTGCAAGAGGCACTTCGACCAGCAAGGGACAAAAGGGTGGCATGGCCGCGTGGATGGGGCAATCCCGGAGGCCAAATTGAAGGAATTCCAGGAGCGAGCGGCGCGCGGGGCGTCGGGCGCGGTGTCTGCGCCCGCGGCGCCAGTGGCGGGGACCCTGCCCGAGGCCTCGCTCGAGGCTGTTGCGTCGGCGGTCGTCACGCGACCAGGTGCTGGGTCTGCAGGTGGAAGCGGCAGGGGGGGGGCGGCGCGTGCAGGGGCGGCTCCGGAGGGCGGGCATGCAGGCAAGGCCCCGCGCGCGGCGCCCGCGGCCGAGGCTGGCGCGAGTGGCGCGCCCGCGGGGGGGCCCGCGGAGGGGCGATCCGCCAGGGTGCCTGCCGGCGGTGGCGTCGCCGCGAGGGCGCCGACAGGGGGCGGCGAGGGTGCTGGAGGGGCTAGCGCGCCCAGTGCGGCCTCGGCCCCGTCGTCGGGCGGTGAGCGCGGGGAGCGTGGCAGCCGCGCGAGCACGCGGGACATCGCCGCCGCTGCCGCGGAGGACCGCGCGCGGCGGGGGGATGTTGAAGAGAGGCGGCGGCGCCTCGCCCTCGCCGAGCACAACAAGCGGCAGAACTTGCTCGGCGAGGTCATTGGAGCTTACGCGGCGCATGGGCAGGCCCCGGACTTCAGCATCGGCAAGTGGACTAACGAGAAGCTGGAACAGACGTTGCGCCGCCTGCGCGGGGAAGGAGATGACGTGGTGAGCGAGCCAACGATTGTGGCCCTGTCGGAGGCGGCTCTCTGAGTGCTGCGCCTCGTTGGCGGCGCCGCGTGTGTCTGTGTGTCTGTGTGTCTCTGTGTCCGTGTGTCTGTGTGTCTGTGTGCTTGTGTTTCTGTATGTCTGTGTGTCTGTGTGTCTGTGTATATGTGTGCCTGTGTGCCTGTGTGTCTGTGTGTCCGTGTGTCTGTGTATATGTGTGTTTGTGTTTCTGTGTGCCAGTGTGCCGGGGGATCGGTGGGTCTGTGGGTCTGTGGGTCTGTGGGTTTGTGTGTTTGGGTGTGTGTGGGTCTGTCTGTCTGTCTGTCTGTCTGTGGGTCGTTGTCTGTCTGTCTGTGTTTCTGTGCGCGTGTATATGCGTGTGTAAATGTGTGTGTGTGTGTGTGTGTGTGTGTGTGTGTGTGTGTGAGAGTTCGTGCGCGTGTGTGCCTGTGTAAGCGCGCGGCGCTGGCAGCCCAACGTTCCCCCCCCCCCCTTCCCCCCCTTCCTCCGGCGCTCCGCGAGGGCGGAGTGGTTGGAGTGGAGGGAGGGCCGGCCCCATAGTGGGGCGGTGCCTCCCCCCTCCGGAGCGCCGGCGGGGAGGGCGGGGGCGCGTGGGGGCAGCAGGGGAGCGCGGGGGGGAGGGGGCTCAGGTGGCTGCGGTGCGTGCGTCATCGCGTGGTCGTCAGTGCGCGGGTTTCCCTGGATGTCTGCGTGTGCATCTGTGTGCGTGGGTTGTGCGTGTGCGTGTGTGTGTGTGTGGTTGTGTGTGCGTGTGTGTGTGCGTGTGTGCCTGTGGGTGTTTGTGTATTCCCCCGTGTGTGCTTGTACTTCTGTGATCCGTGCCCCCCGTGTGTGTGTGTACTGTTGTGATCCGTGTGCGTGTGCGTGTCCGTGTGTGTGATGTGTGTTGTGTTTGCGTGTGCGCGTTTGCGCGTGTGTGTGGACCTTTGCGTGTGGATGTGTGCGTGCGTGTGTGTGTGTATGTGTGCGTGTGGTCGTGGAGCATGCTGGCGTATGTGTGTGTTCTTGTGTATGTATGTGTTTGCGTGTGCGCGCTTGCGCGTGTGTGTGTGGACCTTTGCTTGTGTGTGTGTGTGTGCGTGTGTGCATGTGTGTGTATGTGCGCATGTGTGTGGAGCATGCTGGCGTACGTGTGTGCTCTTGTGTGCTAGTCTGTGTGTGCCCGTGTGTGCGTGCCAATGTGCGTGTGCTTGCTTGTGTGATTGCCTCTTTGCTATCCTGCGTCGTTGTTCGTCTGCGCATGTGCGCGTGCGCGTGCGTGCGCGCGGTGCTGCCGCCGTCCGCGCCCCCCCCCCCTCCCCCCCTCCCCCCCTGGCGCTCCGCGAGGGCGGAGTGGTTGGAGTGGAGGGAGGGCCGGCCCCAAAATGGGGCGGTGCCTCCCCCCTCTGGAGCGCCGGCGGGGAGGGCGGGGGCGCGTGGGGGCGGCAGGGGGGCGCGGGGGGGGGGCCGAGGTGGCTGCGGTGCGTGCGTCGTCGTGTGGTCGTCAGTGCGTGGGTTTCCATGGATGCTCGCGTGTTCGTCTGTGTGCGTGGGTTGTACTTGCGCGTGTGTGTGTGTGTGCGTGTGTGCGTGTGGGTGTTTGTGTGTGCTCCCGTGTGTCTATGTTTTGTGTTATCCGTTTGCGTGTGCGCGTTCCTGTGTGTGTGAGATGTTCTGTGTGTTCGTGTGTGCGCGTTTGCGCGTGTGTGTCGACCTTTGCGTGTGGATGTGTTGCGTGTGCGTGTGTGTGTGTGTGTGTGTGCGTGTGTGTGTGTGTGTGTGTGTGTGTGGAGCATGCTGGCGTATGTGTGCGTTCTTGTGTATGTATATGTGTTTGTATGTGTGTATGTGTTCGTGTGTGCGTGCTTATGTGCGAGGGCCCTCCTCGAAGGTTGGGGAGGAAGAGGAGGGCGGCATTGCTGCCGCCCTCCTCCTCCGCGCGTCCGCCCCGGCCCCCGCCCCGCGCCCCGCTCGCGCGCCCCTCGCGCGCGCCCGGGGAGGGGAGAGGGAGAGCGTTTGCTTTGTCGGAGCAGGTCCAGCGCGGTGCGTACGTGTTTGCGTATGTGCGTTCGGCGGGCGCGCGGGCCGACGAAGTCGGGCGTGCGGCGGGGTCTGCGGGGTCCGCGGGGTCTGCGGGGAGCGGCGATGCCGGCGGCGGCGCTGCTTCCACCGCTTCTGCCGCGCCGTCTGCGCCGCCGAGTGCGCCCGCCGGGCAGCAGGCGTCGGGTGGCGAGCCACCGGGCCAGCGGCGTCGGGCGGGTGGCGGGGATCCTGGCGCTGGCGAGGGGGGCCCCGGCGCTTCGGGGCAGCCGCAGCCGCCATTGCGCAGGGGCAAGAAGCGCGGGCTGTCCCCGCCAGCTCTGGGCAGCACGGGCGACGAGGACGACGACGCTGGCAAGGCCTCGGGCGTCCCGTCCGCGGACCCGGCTCCTGCCGAGGTCGAGCCAGGCGTGGGGGCGCCACCTGCCGACCGCGAGTGGCATCGCTTTACGCCGAAGACGATCGATGAAAGGAAATGTTTGGCTCGTACTTGGGGAGATGGCGCGGGTGCGCAGTGCCGCAGTTTCCCCGCGGAGGGATGCGACGTGTTCTGCAAGAGGCACTTCGGCCAGCAAGGGGCAAAGGGGTGGCATGGGCGCGTGGGCGGGGCAATCCCGGAGGCAAAGTTGAAGGAGTTCCAGGAGCGAGCGGCGCGCAGTGCGTCGGGCGCGGTGTCTGCGCCGGTGGCGCCAGTGGCGGGGACCCTGCCCGAGGCTTCGCCCGCGGCTGTTGCGTCGGCGGTCGTCGCGCGAGCAGGTGCTGGGCCTGCAGGTGGAAACGGCAGGGGGGGTGCGGCGCGTGCAGGGGCGGCTCCGGAGGGCGGGCATGCAGGCAAGGCCCCGCGCGCGGCGCCCGCGGCCGAGGCTGGCGCGAGTGGCGCGTTCGCGGGGGGGCCCGCGGAGGGGCGATCCGCCAGGGTGCCTGCCGGCGGTGGCGTCGCCGCGAGGGCGCCGACAGGGGGCGGCGAGGGTGCTGGAGGGGCTAGCGCGCCCAGTGCGGCCTCGGCCCCGTCGTCGGGCGGTGAGCTCGGGGAGCGCGGCAGTCGCGCGAGCACGCGGGACATCGCCGCCGCTGCCGCGGAGGACCGCGCGCGGCGGGAGGACGTTGAAGAGAGGCGGCGGCGCCTCGCCCTCGCCGAGCACAACAAGCGGCAGAACTTGCTCGGCGAGGTCATTGGAGCTTACGCGGCGCATGGGCAGGCCCCGGACTTCAGCATCGGCAAGTGGACTAACGAGAAGCTGGAACAGACGTTGCGCCGCCTGCGCGGGGAAGGGGATGACGTGGTGAGCGAGCCAACGATTGTGGCGCTGTCGGAGGCGGCTCTCTGAGTGCTGCGCCTCGTCGGCGGCGCCGCTGTGTGTCTGTGTGTCTGTGTGTCTCTGTGTCCGTGTGTCTGTGTGTCTGTGTGCTTATGTTCCTGTATGTCTGTGTTTCTGTGTGTCTGTGTATATGTGTGCCTGCGTGCCTGTGTGTCTGTGTGTCTGTGTGTCTGTGTATATGTGTGTTTGTGTTTCTGTGTGCCTGTGTGCCGGGGGATCGGTGGGTCTGTGGGTCTGTGGGTCTGTGGGTCTGTGGGTCTGTGTGTTTGGGGGTTTGTGGGTCTGTCTGTCTGTCTGTCTGTGGGTCTGTGGGTCTGTGGGTCGTTGTCTGTCTGTCTGTATTTCTGCGCGCGTGTATATGCGTGTGTGAATGTGTGTGTGTGTGAGAGTGGGTGCGCGTGTGTGCCTGTGTAAGCGCGCGGTGCTGGCACCCCAGCTCCCCCCCCCCCTCCCTCCCCTTCCTCCGGCGTTCCGCGAGGGCGGAGTGGTTGGAGTGGAGGGAGGGCCGGCCCCATAGTGGGGCGGTGCCTCCCCCCTCCGGAGCGCCGGCGGGGCGGGCGGGGCCGCGTGGGGGCGGCAGGGGAGCGCGGGGGGGAGGGAGCTGAGGTGGCTGTGGTGCGTGCGTCATCGCGTGGTCGTCAGTGCGTGGGTTCCCCTGGATGTCTGCGTGTACATCTGTGTGCGTGGGTTGTGCGTGCGTGTGCGTGTGTGTGTGGTTGTGTGTGCGTGTGTGTGTGTGTGTGTGTGTGTGTGTGTGCGTGTGTGCCTGTGGGTGTTTGTGTATGCCCCCGTGTGTGCTTGTACGTATGTGTGCTTGCGTGTGCGCGTTTGCGCGTGTGTGTGGACCTTTGCGTGTGTGTGTGTGCGTGTGTGTGCATGTGTGTGTATGTGCGCATGTGTGGGGAGCATGCTGGCGTACGTGTGTGCTCTTGTGTGCTAGTCTGTGTGTGTCCGTGTGTGCGTGCCTATGTGCGTGTGCTTGCTGGTGTGATGTCCTCTTTGCTATCCTGCGTCGTTGTTCGTTTGCGCATGTGCGCGTGCGCGTGCGCGCTCGCGGTGGTGCCGCCGTCCGCGCGCCCCCTCCCCTCCCCCCCCCCCCCTCCGGCGCTCCGCGAGGGCGGAGTGGTTGGAGCGGAGGGAGGGCCGGCCCCAAAATGGGGCGGTGCCTCCCCCCTCCGGAGCGCCGGCGGGGAGGGCGGGGGCGCGTGGGGGCGGCAGGGGAGCGCGGGGGGGGGGGGGCGCTGACGTGGCTGCGGTGCGTGTGTCATCGCGTGGTAGTCAGTGCGTGGGTTTCCTTGGATGCTTGCGTGTGCGTCTGTGTGCGTGGGTTGTACGTGCGTTTGTGTGTGTGCGTGTGTGCGTGTGGGTGTAAGTGTGTGCCCCCGTGTGTGCATGTGCTTGTGTGATCCGTGTACGCGTGCGCGTCTCTGTGTGTGCATGTGACGTGTGCTGAGTGTTTGTGTCTGCGCGTTTGCGCGTGTGTGTCGACCTTTGCGCGTGGATGTGTTGCGTGTGCGTGTGCGTCTGTGTGTGTGTGTGTGTATGTGTGCGTGTGTGTGTGTGGAGTATGCAGGCGTATGTGTGTGTGTTCGTGTGTATGTATGTGTGTTTGTCTGTGTATGTGTTCGTGTGCGCGTGCTTATGCGCGTGTGCTCGTTTGTGTGAGCGCCTCTTTGCTATCCGGGTTTTGGACGCTAACAAGTTCCCGGATAGCTCCTTGGAGAGCTAAGGGTTTCAGAGAAGAAGCCGGAGGTGGGTGGTGAGGGGGACGCGCCCACTTCTGCCGGTCCACGATCCTCGCAGCGAGTTGTCCGAGGTTGCAGCGGGTCCGGGAGCGTGGCTTCCTAGCGTTTCGCAATGCGCGTGGCTCAAGGGTGCGCGAAGCGCATCGGCAGAGATTCGGCAGAGCTTCGCCAGTGCTCGCAGGCTCCTAGGCAGAGGTGTCGTGGTAGGATGAGCTAGAGGAATTCCGGCGCGGGGTGGAGCTAGTTGGCCGCCCCGGCCGGAAAGGACAAAGTGATAACTTTTGGGTGGTTTTGCGAATATTTGAAAGATATTTGACAATTCATTTTGAGAAAGCAGATTTTTCGCACCTGTAGTGGGTTAAGACGCGCCTGCCAGTAAAATTTTCAGGTTTGTAGGTGCAGTATTACTATCAAAACACTTGGAGGAACCGAAATTTGATAAAAACAGAAAAACGTGATTTTTCCACTTTCTTGTTTCTCGCTCCAGAAGCTTTCCTCGTGTGTTCTACGAAGAGCAGTGTGAGGGAAGAGCTCTACGAGGGTCCCGGCGGTAACCTGGTTGACGGTTTACCGCCGGTTCCCAGTTTCACAGAGCCCCGCGCGTCGTAAAAGACGCCCTCGCAGGCGTCTCCTGCGAGGTTTCCAGCGCTCCACGCATCGTTCCAGGCGGCCCGGCAGAGGTCGCCGTGCGGCGCTTTGGAGCGCTCTGCGCTCAGCGCCTTGCCTCGCTTTCCGGGTCTTGGACGCTTACAAGTGGACGCTACCATGTGGTCGGTTGAAAATTTTGTTCTCGAAATTGAACAATTCGTTTGTGCTCTAGTATTTTTTCCCGTGATATTCGATCTTATACCTCGTAGAGCTCTTCGTCATCGATGAGCTAAGAGGAATTCCGGCGCGGGGCGGAGCTAGTTGGCCGATCCGGCGAGAAAGGAAAAAGTGATAACTTTTGGATGGTTTTGCGAATATTTCAAAGATAATTGACAATTCATTTTGAGGAAGCAGATTTTTCGCACCTATAGTGGGTTAAGACGCGTCTGCCAGTAAAATTTTCAGGTCTGTAGGTGCAGTATTACTAAAAACACTTGGAGCAACCGACGTTCCATAAAAAGAGAAAAACGTGATTTTTCGAGTTTTTCGTTTCTCACTCCAGGAGCTTGCTCCCTGTGTTCTGAGGAGCGCGATGTGAGAAAAGAGCTCTACGAGGGTCCCGACGGTAACCTGGTTGACGGTTCACCGCCGGTTCCCAGTTCTCGCTCGTCATCAGCTCGATCGGGTATCTTTCACTGCCAAAAAGCACACTGGCGGGATCGGCCGTTTCCAGTCATCTTGATACGCGTTGTCGGTATATTCTACTTAACTCGAGCTGGTAAGCACAGCTAATCGATGTAGAATGATTAGGTGCGTTCGTCTGTTGAATCCAGAGATCTGAACTCGGTTTGCTAGCCGAGCTAGGTCCGCAAACCTATTCGTATTATTCAAGTCATCTCGATTCGCACTGTCGGTATTCGGAACTTAACGAGCTATAGGACAGCTACAGGGCTAGTTACAGAAACCGATTGAGAATCATCAGTCGTGTTTGTCTGTCGAATCCAGAGCTCTGAACTCGGTCTGCTGCGCGATCCAGAATCACGAAACTGTTCGTATTCTTCCAGTCATCTTGAGAGCTACTGTCGGCGTGCTGCACTTAACTCGGGCTGTAGGGAGGCTGCAGGGCGGGTAATCACGATTCGGAGACATCAGACGCGTCCGTCTGTCGCATTAAGAGGTCTGAACTCGGTCTGATACTCAAGTTGGGCTGAAAAACTATTCGTTCTCTGAAATGTTTTTCGACATTATATGTTGTCAGGAAGCTCTACGAGTCCCCTGGCGGTAACAAAGGTTGAGGGTTTACCGCCGGCGTTGAAGAGCTAGTTGGCTCGAAAAATCTCGACGGAACTTAACTCGTAGAGCTTCCCTGAGCAAGTCATTGCTGGAAGCTAAGAGTAATTCCGGGGCGCTCGAGAGCTAGTTGGCAAGAAAAATCTCGACGGACCTTTTGGTGATTTTTGGTCGGTTGAAAATTTTGTTCTCGAAATTCAACAATTCGTTTCAGCTCTAGTATTTTTTCCCGTGCTATTCGATCTTATTCCCGCTTGCCATCTTGATCTCAGCTCGATCGGGTACCTTTTACTGCCAAAAAGCACTCCGGCGGGATCGGCCGATTCGAGTAGTCTTGATACGCGTTGTCGGTTTTCTCAAGATAACTCGAGCTTCAGGACAGCTGCAGAGCTGGTAAGCACAGCTAATCGGTCCAGAATAATCAGGCGCGTTTGCCTGTTGAACCGAGAGGTCTGAACTCGGTCTGCTAGCAGAGCTAGGTTCGTAAACCTATTCGTATTATTCAAGTTATCTTGACAGACGCTCTCGATTTCTGTACTAACTCGAGCTACAGGACAGCTACATAGCTATTACGTACATAATCCGATTCGGAATGATCAGTGGCCGTGGTCTGTTGAATCCAGAGCTCTGAACTCGGTCTGCTGCCCGAACTAGGTTCGGGAAACTATTCGTAGTGTTCGGGTCATCTTGAGATGCTGTCCGTTCTCTGCACTTAACTCATGTAGGGGGGCTGTACGGCTGGTAATTACTGGAATCGATTCGGAGACATCAGGCGCGTCCGCCTTTCGAATTCAGAGCTCCGAACTCTGTCTGCTACCCGAACTAGGTCCGCGAAACTATTCGTATTGTTCGAGTCATCCTGAGAGGTGCTGTCGGTTTCCTGCACTTAACTCGGGTTGTAGGGGGGCTGCAGGGCTGAATTGATTCAGAGACATCAGGCGAGTCCGCCTGTCGCATGCAGAGGTCTAACTCGGTCTGATACTCGAGCTAGGTTTGCCATACTATTCGTATTGTTCGAGAGGTGCTGTCGATTTGCGCACGTAACTCGGGCTGTAGGAGAGCTAGAGAGCTCGTACAGAAGACAATCCAGAAGCATCGGGGGCGTTCGGCTGTTGCATCCGAGAGGTCTGAAATTGCTTGGGCTGAAAAATTATTTTTTCTGTTTAATTTTTTTCGACATTATATGTTTTCAGGAAGCTCTACGAGTCCCCCGGCGGTAACAAAGGTTGATGGGTGCTGTCTCTTCAGTTACTAATGGGATGGGCGCGGTCTCCTCAGATACGAATGGGATGGGCGCGGTCTCCTCAGATATGCATGGGATGGTCTCTTCTGCTATGCCCTCTGATAGGGCCTCTTCTTCTCGAGATATTGAAGTTCCCTGTGAGCGGGGGGGGCCTAGGGATCCCCCCAGGCCCCCCCCGAAGCGTCGGAGGATGGCATTTCCTGGACCTGGACAACAGACGGTGTTTCCTCGTGCGCATCGAGACGCACGCCGGCTTCTGATGTGCTGTACCCCGAGGTGGGAGGAGAAAAGGACACTTGAGTCAAAATATTTGCGTTCCCAGTGGAAGTGGAAGGAGGCCTCGAAACTGACACGATTAGGCAGTGCTAAGGGGCAGGCGACGGGTGAACATCCTTGGTGTTTCATGTTCCAGACGATATTTCCCTCGTTTGTGAATCTGGAGGATCGTTGGTGGAGGGCGTGTTCTTTCTCTTACTCTGACTTCGTTCAGTATTGCAGGCAGTTC
This sequence comes from Prorocentrum cordatum, assembly GCA_963575745.1. Taxonomy (NCBI): domain Eukaryota; class Dinophyceae; order Prorocentrales; family Prorocentraceae; genus Prorocentrum; species Prorocentrum cordatum. The sequence continues at coordinate 47,388 of CAUYUJ010002970.1, forward strand.
CTGGAAGCTTGTACTTTGGGTTCTCTGTTTGACTTGTTTGTTGTCCGTGGAGGAACTGGAGGACGAGGAAACTACATGAAGGAGAGGGGGGAGGAGATGATGGCTCGTCCGTTGTCGGTGAAGGAGTCTGAGAAGCTGGCCCAGAGATTGGCCTCGAACAATGAACAGGAGCCGACTTGGGATCTGAGTGATGACGGGATCGGTCTGGAGCTGACGGGAGATTCGCTTCTTATCTGTAATTGGATCAACGGTCTCTGGAAGGTTGAGGGTGGAGAAGGAGGAGATGGGGCTTCTTATCGTAGGCGGGTTGCAAATATTATTTCTCTGTTGGAAGAATTGGAGGAGGAAGGAGTACGACCCCCCTCATGGGGCAACGACTTTATTCGACACATATATCGGGAGAGTAACACAGTAGCTGATGAACTTACCCATCTAGCACGGGAAGGCCAGATATTCAGAGAGCTGTTCCACCACCATATCTTTCGCCCTGATGTTCAAGACAACTTTCGAGTTATTGGCCTCCGCGGATCCTTCGACGGCGGAGTGTGTGCCCAAGGTGTGGGCGTCGGCTGGTTTCTGCAGATTGGATATATCCCTCGCTTCCATGATCCGTACCCTGACCCTGAACATAGAGATAAGAGAGCTCGGGTAGTCTCCCTCTTCCCCCAAGCCTCCTCTCCTTGTCCAATCATATGGGAAGTAGTAGGGCGTTGTGCACAGGCACTCCCCTCCCATAGCAGTATCACTGACGCTGAGCTTTCGGGTCTCGAGGGCCTCTTGCGGGCCGCAGCCCAGGTGGCCCAAGACCTCCAGCTGCAGAGAGACTAGGTAGGCACTTAACGGGCGCTGGGGCGCTCGGTGCCTGGTCAGCCTCCCCAAAGAACAAAGGTTGACGGTTTACCGCCGGCGCCCAGTTTTGTTTTCAAAATTTGAACATTCGCTAGAGCTTTAGTATTTTTCCCCATGATAGTCGATCTTATTTTCGCCCGCCATCTTGATCTCAGCTCGATCGGGTATCTTTTACTGCCAAAAAGCAGGCAGGCGGGATCGACCGTTTCAAGTCATGTTGATACGCGCTGACGGTTTTCTGAACATAATTCGAGCTTCAGAACAGCTACAGAGCTTGTAAGCACAGCTAATCGATTCAGAATGATCAGGCGCGTTCGCCTGTTGAACCCAGAGGTCTGAACTCGGTCTGCTAGCCCGCAAACCTATCTGTATTATTCGAGTCATCTTAGCGGACGCTCTCGGTTTTCTGTACTTAACTCGAGATGTAGGGCAGCTACAGAGCTGATAGTCACAGAAATCGATTGGGAATCATCAGGCGCGTTCGTCTGTTGAATCGAGAGCTCTGAACTCGGCCTGTTGCCCGAGCTAGGTTTGCGAAACTATTCATACGCTTCGAGTCTTCTTGAGACGTGCTCTTGGTTTTCTGCACTTAACTCGTGCTGGGGGGGGGGGGCTACAATGCTGCTGGTCACAGAAATCGATTCGGAGACATCAGGGGCGTCCGTCTGTCGAGCCGAGAGCTCGGAACTTCGCTTGCTGCTCGGAACTAGGTTTGCGAAATTATTGTATTATTCGAGTCATCCTGAGAGATGCTGTCGGTTTTCTGCATTTAACTCGGGCTGTAGGGGGGCTGCAGGGCTGGTAATTAACAGGAGTCGATTCGCAGACATCAGACGCGTCCGCCTGTCGTATTCAGAGGTCTGAACTCAGTTTGATACGTGAGCTGGGTTGCCAAACTGTTCGTTTTTTATTTAGAGTCATCTTGAGAGGTCTGAAATCGCTTGGGCTGATTTTTTTTTTTGCGCATTATATATATTATCAAGATGCTCTACGAGTCCCCCGGCGGTAAGAGAGGTTGACGGTTTACCGCCGGCACCCAGTTTGGTGACTTTTGGTCGGTTGAAAATTATGTTCTCAAAATTTGAACATTCGTTTGAGCTCTAGTATTTTTCCCGTGATATTCGATTTCGTTCCCGCTCGCCATCTTGATCTCAGCTCGATCGGGTGAATATTACTATCGAAAAGCACTGTGGCGGGATCGACCGTTTTGAGGTATCTTAATACGCGATGACGGTTTTCTGAACATAACTCGAGCTTCAGGACAGCTACAGAGCTGGTAAGCACAGCTAATCGATGTAGAATGATTAGAAGCGTTGGCCTGTTGAATCGAGAGGTCTAAACTCGGTCTGCTAGCCGAGCTAGGTCCGCAAACCTATTCGTATTATTCGAGTCCTCTTCACAGGAACTCTCGGGTTTCTGCGCTTAACTCGAGCTGTAGGACAGCTACAGAGCTGATATTTGCAGAACTAGATTCAGAATCATCAGTTGCGTTCGTCTGTCGAATCCAGAGCTCTGCGCTCGGTCTGCTGCCCCGATCTAGAATCACGACACCATTCGTATTGGTCGAGTCATCTTGAGAAGTGCTCTCGGTTTCCTACACTCAACTCGCGCTGAGGGGGGCTACAGTGCTGGTGGTCACAGGAATCGATTTGAAGACGAGGCGCGTCCGCCTGTCGAATCCAGAGCTCGTAACTCGGTCTGCTGCCTGAATTGGTCTGCGAAGCTACTGTATTGTTCGAGTTATCCTGAGAGGTGCTGACCGTTTTCTGCACTTAACTCGGGCTGTAGGGGGGCTGCAGGGCTGGTAATGACAGGAGTTCGCAGACATCAGACGCGCCCGCCTGTCGCATTCAGAGGTCAACAAATATTCACTATGAGTCGGAATGTTGGTAGTTGCTGTCGGTTTACTCAACTTAAAGCGAGCTAGGAAGCTCTACGAGTCTCCCGGCGGTAACCAAGGTTGACGGTTTACCGCCGGCGCCCAGTTGCTGGAAGCTTAAGAGTAATTCTGGGCGCTGGAGAGCAGGTTGGCAAGAAAAATCTCGACAGACCTTTGATGACTTTTGGTCGGTTCAAGATTTTTTGTTGTCGAAATTTGAACATTCGTTAGAGCTCTAGTATTGCTTCCCAGAATATCCGATCTTATTGCCGCTCGCCATCTTGATCTCAGCTCGATCGGGTACCTTTTACTGCCAAAAAGCAGGCAGGCGGGATCGACTGTTTCGAGTCATCTTGACACGTGATGAAGCTTTTCTGAAAATAACTTGAGCTTCAGGACAGCTACAGAGCTGGTAAGCACAGCTAATCGAATCAGAATAATCAGACACATCCGCCAGTTAAATCCAGAGGTCTGAACTCGGTCTGCTAGCCGAGCTAGGTCCGCAAACCTGTTCGTATTATTCGAGTCATCTTCATAGACGCTCTCGGTTTTCTGTACTTAACTCGAGCTACAGGACAGCTACAGAGCTGATACGTACAGCAACTGATTCAGAATCATCAGTTGCGTTTGTCTGTCGAATCTAGAGCTCTGAACTCGGTCTGCTGCCCGATCTAGAATCGCGAAAGCATTTATATTTTTCGAGTCATCCTGAGAAGCGCTCTTGGTGTTCTGACTCAACAGAGCTCGGAACTCGGTCTGCTGCCCGAACTGGGTCCACGAAACTATTCTATTGGTCGAGTCATCCTGAGAGGTGCTGTTGGTTTTCTGCACTTAACTCGGGCTGCAGGGCTGGTTATCACAGGAGTCGATTCGCAGACATCAGATGCGTCCGCCTGTCGCATTCAGGGAACTCGGTTTGATCTCGAGGGTTGCCAAACTATTCGATTTGTTAGAATTTCCTTGAGAGGGTCTCTCGATTTACGCACGTGACTGAGGCTGTAGGAGAGCTACAGTGCATGTGAAGAAGAGAATCCATAAGCATCGTGGTCGTTCGACTGTTGTATCGAGAGGTCTGAAATCGCTTGGGCTGAAAACTATTCGTTCTCTGCAATTTTTCCCACATTATATATTGTCAGGAAGCTCTACGAGTCCCCCGGCGGTAAGGAAGGTTGACGGTTTACCCGGCGCCCAGTACCTCGTAGAGCTCTTCGGCATCGATGAGCTAGAGGAATTCGGGCGCGGGGCGGAGCTAGTCGGCCGACCCGGCCCCGACAGACAATGTGCGAACTGACTCGAGAGCTTCCCTAAGCTAGTTGCTGGAAGCTTAAGAGTAATTCCGGCGCGCTGGAGAGCTAGTACCTCGTAGAGCTCTTCGGCATCGATGAGCTAGAGGAATTCCGGCGCGGGGTGCAGCTAGTTGGCCAACCCGGCCCGAGCGGACAATGTGGTGACCTAGGGTCGGTTTTTCGAAGATGGCGAGAGATTTTGAAATTCGTTTTGTAAATTTCAATTTTTATGCAGTGAATCATGACGCTTTCGATGGTGCAATTCTCAGGGCCCTAGCTACATTATTTCGATAAAAAACTAGGGGAAACCCGGCGGTAGGTAACCTGGTTGACGGTTTACCGCCGGTTCCCAGTTGGCAAGAAAAATCTCGACGAACTTTTGCTGACTTTTGGTCAGTTGAAAATTTTGTTCTCGAAATTTGCACATTCGTTAGAGCTCTAGTTTTTCTTCCTGACATATTCGATCTTATTCCCGCTTGCCATCTTGATCTCAGCTCGATCGGGTGAATATTACTGTCGAAAAGCACTGTGGCGGTATCGGCTGTTTCGAGTCATCTTGATACGCGCTGCCGGTTTTCTGAACATAACTCGAGCTTTAGAATAGCTGCAGAGCTGATATTCACAGCTAATCGATGTAGAATGATTAGGCGCGCTTTCCTGTTGAATCCAGATGTCTGAACTCGGTCTGTTAGCCGAGCTAGGTCCGCAAGCCTATTCGTATTATTCGAGTCATCTTGACAGGAACTCTCGGTTTTCTGTACTTAACTCGAGCTGTAGGACAGCTACAGAGCTGATATTCACAGAACACGATTCACAATCATCAGTTGCGTTTGTCTGTCGAATCTAGAGCTCTGAACTCGGTCTGCTGTCCGATCTAGAATCGCAAAATTATTCCAATTTGTTGAGTCATCCGGAGAAGTGCTCTCGGTTTTCTTCACTCGACTCGCGCTGAGGGGAGCTACAGTGCTAGGGGAGGGCTACAGTGCTGCTGGTCACAGAAACCGATTTGGAGACATGAGGCGCGTCGTTCTGTCGAATCCAGAGCTCGGAACTCGGTCTGCTGCCCGAATCAGGTCTGCAGAACTACTATATTGTTCGAGTCATCCTGAGAGGTGCTGTCGGTTTTCTGTACTTGACTCGTAGAGCTTCCCTAAGCTTGTTGCTGGAAGCTTAAGAGTAATTCCGGCGCGCTAGAGAGCTAGTTGGCAAGAAAAATCTCGACGGAACTTTTGCTGACTTTTGGCCGGTTGAAAATTTTGTTCTCGAAAATTGATCATTTGTTAGAGCTCTAGTTTTTTTTTCCCGTGATATTCGATCTTATTCCCGCTCGCCATCTTGATGTCAGCTCGATCGGGTGAATATTACTATCGAAAAGCACTGTGGCGGGATCGGCCGTTTCGAGTCATCTTGATACGCGCTGACGGTTTTCTGAACTTAACTCGAACTTTAGGACAGCTACAGAGCTGGTAAGCACAGCTAATAGATGTAGAATGATTTGGCGCGTTGGCCTGTTGAACCCAGAGGTCTGAACTTCGTCTGTTAGCCGAGCTAGGTCTGCAAACCTATCTGTATTATTCGAGTCATCTTGACAGGAACTCTCGGTGTTCTGTACTTAACGCGAGCTGTAGAACAGCTACAGAGCTGATATCTACAGAAACCGATTCACAATCATCAGTTGCGTTCGTCTGTCGAATCCAGAGCTCTGAACTCGGTCTGCTGCCAGATCTAAAATCGCAAAATTATTCGTATTGGTCGAGTCATCTTGAGAAGTGCTCTCGGTCTTCTTCACTCAACTCGCGCTGAGGGGGGCTACAGTGCTTGTTGTCACAGAAATCGATTTGAAGAGATCAGGCGCGTCCGCCTGTCGAATCCAGAGCTCGGAACTCGGCCTGCTGCCTGAATTAGGTATGCGAAACTACTGTATTGTTCGAGTCATCCTGAGAGCTGCTGTCCGTTTTCTGCATTTAACTCGGGCTGTAGGGGGCTGCAGGGCTGGTAATGACAGGAGTCGTTTCGCAGACATCAGACGCGTCCGCCTGTCGCATTCAGAGGCCAAAAAATATTCACTATGAGTCGGAATGTTGGTAGGTGCTGTCGGTTTTCTCAACTTAAGTCGAGCTAGGAAGCTCTACGAGTCTCCCGGCGGTAACCAAGGTTGACGGTTTACCGCCGGCGCCCAGTTGCTGGAAGCTTAAGAGTAATTCTGGCGCGCTGGAGAGCTAGTTGGCAAGAAAAATCTCGACGGAACTTTCGCTGACTTTGGGTCGGTTGAAAATTTTGTTCTCGAAATTTGAACATTCGTTAGAGCTCTAGTAGTTTTTCTGAGTCATTCGATCTTATTCCCGCTCGCCATCTTGATCTCAGATCAATCGAGTGATATTACTATCGAAAAGCACGGTGGCGGGATCGGCCGTTTTGAGCCATCTTGATATGCGCTGACGGTTTTCTGAACATAACTCGAGCTCTAGGACAGCTACAGAGCTGGTAACCACAGCTAATCGATGTAGAATGATTAGGCGCGTTCGCCTCTTGAATCCAGAGGTCTGAACTCGGTCTACTAGCCGAGCTAGGTCCGCAAACCTGTTCGTTTATTCGAGTCATCTTCATAGACGCTCTCGGTTCTCTGCACTCAACTCGAGCTATACAACAGCTTCAGAGCTAATACTCACAGAAGCCGATTAAAATTCATCAGTCGCGTTCGTCTGTTGAATGCAGAGCTCTGAACTCGGTCTGCTGCCCGAGTTTCACTCAACTTGCGCTGAGGGGGGCTACAGTGCTTTTTGTCACAGAAATCGATTTGAAGAGGTCAGGCGCGTCCGCTTGTCGAATTCAGAGCTCGGAACTCGGTCTGCTGCCCGAACTAGGTCCGCAAAACTATTGTATTGTTCGAGTCATCCTGAGAGGTGCTGTCGGTTTTCTGCACCTAACTCGGGCTGTAGGGGGGCTTCAGGGCTGGTAATGACAGGAGAGTCGATTCGCAGACATCAGACGCGTCCGCCTGTCGCATTCAGAGGTCAAAAAATATTCACTATAAGTCGGAATGTTGGTAGGTGCTGTCGGTTTTCTCAACTTAAGTCGAGCTAGGAAGCTCTACGAGTCTCCCGGCGGTAACCAAGGTTGACGGTTTACCGCCGGCGCCCAGTTGGTTCCGCCAAGTGTTTTGATTGTAAAGTGCGCCTACAGAGACCCTCATAGTCAGTCGTTTACAGGTGCGACAAATAACTCGTAGAGCTTCCCTTAGCAAGTTATTGCTGGAAGCTTGAGTAATTCCGGGGCGCTCGAGAGCTAGTTCGGAAGAAAAATCTCGACAGACCTCTTGGTGACTTTTCGTTAGAGCTCTAGTATTTTTCCCGTGCTATTCGACCCTATTCCCCCACGCCATCTTGATCTCAGCTCGATCGGGTATCTTTTACTGCCAAAAAGCGTCCCGGCGGGATCGGCCATTTCGAGTGATCTCGATACGCGGTGTCGGTTTCTTTCAGATAACTCGAGCTTTAGAACAGCTACAGAGCTGGAAAGCACAGCTAATCGACTCAGAATGATCAGACGCGTTCGCCTGTTGAACCCATAGTAGGTCTGAGCTCGGTCTGCTAGCCGAGCTAGGTCAGCAAACCTGTTCGTATTGTTCGAGTCATCTTGACAGACGCTCTCAGTTTTCCCTACTTATCTCGACTGGTTCAGAATCATCAGTGACCGTTGTCTGTTGAATCCAGAGCTCTGAACTCGGTCTGCTGCCCGATCTAGAATCCCGAGACTGTTCGTATTGTTCGAGTCATCTTTATTATGAGAATAAACAGAAACCTGCGAACGCTGTATTTATTATTAATGCAGGTTTAGGAAAGCGCAATTAGAGAGAATCGAGATTTCTGGTGACGTTTTTTTTTTTTTTTTTTTTTTTTTTTTTGAATAAAAAAGTGCAGATTTTTATTTGAGTGCGCACCAGCTTCGTTTGGAAATATGCAATTGTTTAAAGCAATTTCCTTCAATTTCTGCAAATTTTGAATGCAGTTTATCTTCAAGATATGAGGCAACCTGGTCCGTGGGATGACCAGTTAACTTTAATTGCCTTTGCACATTCAATTTTACGTCCGATTACCGTTTTATCGGATAAGGATAATCCAGAGATTCACATCGACCCACCGGAATTTATTGCAGAGGAATTGGAAAGAACGTGTTTTTTTGATTCATCACGGGAAAGTTACGCAGGCACAACCACGGATCAAGCAGGCCAGGTTTCCACAAACATTCCTGGACGTTTGATGCAGAGCAAATTTGCAGATCTTGCCAATCAGGAAGAGTTAGAGGAAGCAGCCAATTTTGATGAGCGTGCTTTAGTGGTTGCTCAGCAGGCGAAACGCAAACGAAAACGGCAAGAATCCGCGATTTCGTTGGGCAATGTTGCGTTCTATCACGGAGCAGTCACAAATTGGAGCACCAAAATTCCGCACACATTACGTTACATAATGTATTTCGCTTTCGAAACGCTGCAAAGAGCAGATTTGAGACCAAATGCAGAACAAGAGGGCACATTTCCAGTTCCGAACAGCAAATGTAAGTAAGGATACGCTAAAACACATTCCAGCACGAAATGACGGGAAAATGCCACAACTTTAAGCACCAAAACGTTGTAGGACAATTTTTAGTATTTTTAATATTTTCTTTCTTTTTTTTGAAAAAGAACGGCGTTTGGTGGATTTTTGAGGCACAGGAAATGTTTGAATTGCGTTGTTGCAATTATTTTGTTTTGTGTTTGCGGAAATCATGTTGCATGCAATGCAGTTTTTGATTTTTTTGTTAATCTATATATATATATATAGATATAAAATAGATGCCTATTTTGCAATAGATGCATTTTTTTAGGGTTTTGCAATAGATGCATATTTTTTGGCAGGTATTGGATTTCTTTGCATTTTTCCGAATTGCAGTTTGCTCAAATTCGTTGCAGATTTGAGCAGATTTGCGCATCAAATATGAGAAAGGATATTAGAACACATTCCAGCACCAAAATGACTGTGTGCTGCCGAATCTATTTCTGCGAAACTACTCGTACTTTTCGAGTCATCCTGAGAGGTGCTGTCGGTTTCCTGCACTTAACTCGGGCTGTAGGGGGGGGCTCAAGGGGTTGTAATCACAGGAATCGATTCAGAGACATCAGACGCGTCCGCCGCAGAGTCTGAACTCGGTCTGATTCTCGAGCTAGGTTTGCCAAACTATTCGTATTGCTCGAGTCATCTCGAGAGGTGCTGTCGATTTACGCACGTAACTCGGGCTGTAGGAGAGTTACAGAGCTCGTACAGAAGACAATCCAGCAGCATCGGGGGCGTTTGGCTGTTGCATCTCAGAGGTCTGAAATTGCTTGGGCTCAAAAAAATATTTTTTCGGTGTAATTTTATTCGACATTATATGTTGTCAGGAAGCTCTACGAGTCCCCCCGCGGTAACAAAGGTTGACGGTTTACCGCCGGCGCCCAGTCTGCTTCCTAAAAATGAATTGTCAAATATCTTTGAAAAAATTGCAAAACCACCCAAAAGTTGTTACATTGTCTCTTTTGGTCGGGTCGGCTAACTAGCTCCACCCCGCGCCGGAATTCCTCTAGCTCATCGATGCCGAAGAGCTCTACGAGGTAGAAAACGAACAGTTTCACAATCCAGCTCGAGTATCAGACCGAGTTCAGGGGGCGTCTGATGTCTGTCAATCGATTTCTGCGATTACCAGTCCTGCAGCCCCCCTACAGCCCGAGTTAAGTGCAGAAAACCGACAGCATCTCTCAGGATGACTCGAACAGTACAATAGTTTCGCAATGATAGATCGGGCAGCAGACCGAGTTTCGAGCTCTGGATTCGACAGGCGGACGCGCCTGATGTCCTCAAATCGATTCCTGTGACCACCAGCACTGTAGCCCCCGTCAGCCTGACAGCACCTCTCAGGATAACTCGAACAATACGAATAGGTTCGCAGACCTAGTTCGGGCAGCGAACCGAGTTTCGAGCTCTCGATTCGACAGATGGACGCGCCTGGTTCTCTGAACCGATTCCTGAGATCACCAGCCCTGTAGTCCCCCTACAGCCTGAGTCAAGTAACTCGTAGAGTTCCCCTTAGCAATTTATTGCTGGAAGCTTAAGAGTAATACCTCGTAGAGCTCTTCGTTATCGATGAGCTAGAGGAATTCCGTCGCGGGGTGGAGCTAGTAACGCGTAGAGCTTCCCTGAGCAAGTTATTGCTGGAAGCTTAAGAGTAATTCCGGGGCGCTGGAGAGCTAGTTGGCAAGAAAAATCTCGACGAACATTTTGAGGACTTTTGGTCGGTTGAAAATTTTAGTCTCGGAATTCAACCATTCGTTAGAGCTTTAGTATTTTTTCCAGTGATATTCGATCTCATTCCCGCTCGCCGTCTTAATCTCAGCTCGACCGGGTATCTTCTACTGCCAAAAAGCACTGCGGCGGGATCGCCTGTTTCGGGTCATCTTGTCACGCGGTGACGGTTTTCTCAAGATAACTCGAGCTTCAGGACAGCTACAGAGCTGGGAAGCACAGCTAATCGATTCAGAATGATTAGGCGCGTTCGCCTGTTCAACCCAGAGGTCTGAACTCGGTCTGCTAGCCGAGCTAGGTCCGCAAACCTATTCGTATTATTCGAGTTATCTTGACAGACGCTCTCGGTTTTCTGTACTTTACTCGAGCTACAGGACAGCTACGGAGCTGATACGTATAGAATCTGATTCAGAATCATCAGTGGCCGTTGTTTGTCGAATCCAGAGCTCTGAACTCGGTTTGCTGCCCGATCTAGAACCGCGAAACTATTCGTATTGTTCGAGTCATCTTGAGAGATGCTGTCGGTTCTCTGCACTTAACTCGGGCTGCAGGGAGGCTGCATGGCTGGTAATTACTGGAATCGATTCGGAGACATCAGGCGCGTCCGCCTTTCGAATCCAGAGCTCCGAACCGAACTCTGTCTGCTGCCCGAACTGGGTCCGCGAAAGTATTCGTATTGTTCGAGTCATCCTGAGAGGTGCTGTCGGTTTCCTGCACTTAACTCGGGCTGTAGGGGGGGCTGCAGGGCTGGTCATCACAGGAATCGATTCAGAGACATCAGACGCGTCCGCCTGTCGCATGCAGAGGTCTGAACTCGGTTGATACTCGAGCTAGGTTTGCCAAACTATTCGTATTGTTCGAGTCATCTTGAGAGGTGCTGTCGATTTACGCACGTAACTCGGGCTGTAGGAGAGCTACAGAGCTCGTACAGAAGACAATCCAGAAGCATCGGGGGCGTTCGGCTGTTGCATCCGAGAGGTCTTAAATTGCTCGGGCTGAAAAACCATTTTTTCAGTGTATTTTTTTTCGACATTATATGTTGTCAGGAAGCTCTACGAGTCCCCCGGCGGTAACAAAGGTTGAGGAGGCGGAGCTTACCTCCCGCTCTCCCTCGGCCTTGTCCCGCCGGGGGGCTCTCTCGAGCTGCATTGTGCAGTAGGGAGTTGGGTTCCACATACTGTACACTCTTCCGCACACATCTTGGACAGCCTGCGGCCCCTCTGCTGGCATCAGGCTCCTGATTGAACTGGTTACTGGGAGGCAACGCCCTGCTGGTACGAGTGGAGCACGCATACGTCTGCATCTGCTTTTGTTCTTGGGAGCGTGCCTTCTTCCATTTTTGCTCTCGTCCATTATTCATTCTACGTGTGCGAGTTTGAGTATTGTTGTATCGTTCTGTGCAGTCACGAACAGCTTCGGAGAGCCAGCAGGAGGGTGGAACGTCTTATATCCTCTCGGAGAGCCCAGCTGTGTTTGGGATCGATTCTTTGCAGATCTGGAAGACTTCTACTGGGAGGATTATTGTCGCTTAGAGTGTTGCATATTTCGTCGTTCTCGACCTTATCGGCACTACTCGCGTCGTTCTTGGTGTTTCTGTAAGTTCAAGAAGGGTCGTTTCGCCAGTTCTTTCCAGAAGAAATGGAGGTTGACGGTCAGGGTAGCAAGAGGATGAAGACGGATATGGAGGAGGAGGAGAAGGTGGACAAGACGGGAGGTGACATTCGTGATCAAAAGGCCATGAGAGAGAAAATTCTGAGTCTTCAAAAAGATGAGAGTTTGCGATTGTTCATGCAGATGTCCTTTCAGAATCATGACGAGTCGAAGGCCGCCTCGGTGGCCACTGACGTGCGTATTAGTAGTATGGATCAACGTCTCGGGGTCCAGACAGAGAAACTCACGGCCATTGAGAAGAAACAGCAGGAGCAGGAGATTAGGCTTAAGAACTTGGAGACCCTGGCCAGCCAGGATACTGCTTCGATTGGATCCTCTAACTCTACGATAGCAGCCCCGAGATTTGCAGGACGAACATCGACGGCAAAATTTACTCCTACATATGTAGAATTGTACGGATGGGTCCAGGACTGGTCGAATCGCACGAGTAGGGAACTTACGATGATTGACGATACGGATGCCTGTACACTACTCCAGAACACCCTGGGTCTTTTGAAAGCGGACAACGAGCAGTTACACGGTCAAGTGGATGTGGTCAGCTCTGAGAAACTTGCCAGATCGAAACCGATGACGGGGAATATCAAGATTAGATTTAAGGTTGGGACAGGGAGTGAAGTGGTCTATGCTGTACAACGCGCTCTCACACGTATAAATGATGACGCATCGCTTAACCACGCCTTTTACACCAAGGTGAAGTCAAAGATGTCTCGTTTGAGAGTTCGTGCAGAGGTCCCAGACGAGAAGATCCCACACAATCAAGCGGTTGGCCGATTTTATGGTGTCTGGAGCAGGAAGCACCCCACCATCTTCCTCAAAGGATCGACTGGGTACGGAAAGTCGCCGTCCACGATGTACTCTGACCCCGTTGAGGGGAAGCGGAGCTTGCTGGCCGAGTATCAGGCGGCCAGCCTCGGGGGATCTGGGCAGTGGCGAGTTATCCCAGCAGCTTGGACGTCTTTCGCCCAGAGGCACGGCATCACCATGACGGCGACAGAGCTCGAGGAGTTAGTCACGGACTCCAGGGCTGCTTCTCAGTGACGCCTACGGGCGGAGCCGACGGAAGTCCGCTTCGCCACGCTCAACCTTCAACGTGCTGGGAGGAAGGATGACAAAGCTTATAGTGTTCTGGCGAGGGTAGTCTACGGAGCACACCTAGGCTGGGACTTCCTGGGGGTACAGGAGTCTCAGAACATCGACGTTATGGCGCAATGGTTTGTCAAAATGGGACTGTACTACCACGTCTCGGAGGATCGCCGTGCTATGATACTCTATCGGAGGGCTGATAGCGTTCGAGGCCAGTGGGCCTCAGAGAGGTGGTGCGCGATCCTTGCTGGACGGATTCTCTTTGTCTCATTGTACTTGCCTGATGCCAGCCAGCCCGAGTTTCTGGAGATATCACATTGTGCACTCCAGTCGGTGAGCTTGCTCAGAAAGTACGTATGCCGTCGTTATGGTTTCTGTCGTCTTGTTGTTGCCATGGATGCGAATGTTGAGATACAGCCACACTTACAGCATGAGGAGGAGGTTTATTCGGGAGGAGGCTTGGAGGTAGTGCAGATCCAGGCCACGGGGACCAAGGAGCGGGAGAGGAAGGAGAAGGTGGAGAGCTTGCGACAGGAGGTGGAGGATTGGTTGGTTCAGGAGCGTATGTGTGCTTCGAATTCTTTTGGAGCTAGGAAGCCGACTTGGTTTGATTATCGGAAGGGGTCCCGCCGTGAAGTGCTGGATTACATCCTTGTTCCTCATGGATCGCAGGTGTCGGGGTGCTCGGTTGAGTTTCTGTACGTAGGACAGCAGCAGGGAGCCGTGATGAGATTATCAGATCATGCCCTTGTTCGAGCTTCTCTGAGAGTGGCTTCCAGGGAGTTGGCGAGACGGAATCTCTCACGACGTGCTCGAACCCTAAAAGGCTGGGACCCACTCAACTTGTCTGCTCGTCGATCGTGTCGCCAGTTGTTGGATGCCAATCTATTTTCGTGTCAACTTATGTGTCAGGCAGAGAGTGTTATCTATTCGTGTGCGTCGGCCACCGAATGTACCCCGAAGCGCCCAGCTCGAGCCCCTGAACGATCGGAATTGCTGCGGTCCTTGGATGTGCAGGTCTACCGGAGGAGGGCGGAGAGGGGGACGTTAGCCTATCGACTTCTACGCAGAAAAAGAGATCGGGAAGCCAGAAAATTCAAACGAGCAAAGCTGGAATGGGAAGCGGAGCGTCCACGTAAAGCAGCTTTGAAGGCGGTGAAGATTGAGGGGGAGGAGAGCGTGGACAGGGAGAGGTGGATGGAGGAGATGATGAAGTTGAAGGAGGTCTGCGAGGATGAGGAGGAGCGTCTGCGGTCGATCAAGATTGTCCAGGGCCTCAGGGAGGAGCTCCAGGGGTCCCCCAGACCCCAGGAGGCGACGCTCACGATGGTGGTGGTCCTTCGGGCCCGAGCTCGACTCAACCCTGGAAAAGCCACGGGACCCGACGGGGTGGGGGCAGAAGTAATCAAAGCGCTTCCGTGGAGAGCCGTTCGCACTATCAAGCGATTATTTTGTGATATCTTACGTGGCATTGTTGTACCTCCATCTTCTTGGCATCAAACATTGACGACGTTACTTCCCAAATCTTATCCGATATGCGATGTTTCTGATACGATACGTATTTCTGTGGAGAGTATCTTTAAGAAGTGGTACAGTACTTGTCTCTCGATCATGCTTGAACCGTATTGTCTCCAGGCTGGCACTCATGCATCGTTATTCGGTTTCGTTCCCAAAAGATCATGCACTGAGATATTTGCAGGACTTAAGGCAGCAGCACAACACGCCTCACAGTGGGGGAAGGATCGACGCCTGGTTCTTGGGTCAGCGGATGTGAAACAAGCTTTCCAGAACACGAAAATCTCGACGGTCAAACGTGCGTTCGACGTCCTCTCTATCCCTCCCTGGCTCCAGTACGGTGTGCTCGTGCCTATGCCGTGCGAGGTCACTTCGCTTCTCTTCCAGGGCCTGCAGCTGCCGAATGTGGGAATCGATACCCACATCAGGACAGGTGGGAACGACAGCCCCTCCTTGTGGAACCTGATAGTTGTTGCGATGTGGGCTCCTTTATTTAAGCTTTGGGATGAGCAGGGGATTGGGTTTCATTGTCTGGATCTAAATTCGGTGGGAGAAGTTTCGGCCTCGGTTCCTGTACACCACTTGCTATATGCCGACAATATCTTTATCTTGGGATCTTCGGAGGAGGAGTTTAGGCGACAGGTAGGAGACATGACAGAGACTCTGCGGGGATGGGGATTCGAATGGAAGATCGAGTCGCTCGAGGTCGCGTTTATCGGTTTCTCGGAGAAGCCAAAACATCCTATCCTGGTTCGGGTTCAGGATCAGATGGTGCCGTTCAAAGTAGTTGACGAGATGAATGTCTTGGGGAACAGCATATACTGTAGCTATAGGGAGGCACACCAGGACCTTCGGCGACGGATCGGGGCCGCGCGACGAGCCTTCCATGCGCATGCAGCCTATTTTAGATCAAAGGCAGTCCCGTTTTCGGCCAAGTGTAGGAGTTATATCACTCGGGTTCAGAGCATTCTCATTTATGGAAGTCAAGGTATTAGTTGGGACAGGGACTCCTTGCAGAGCCTGAATGTCTTTGAGGGAAATTGTCTTTACCAGATGACGTCACCCCAAAAGCCAGCCTCCGAAAGTTGGGTAGTTTGGAAGCCAGCTCGACTCAGAATTGCTAGACGGATGTTCTTTGAAGCAAAGTGCCAGAGTGCAGTGCAGAGAGTTCTTTATTCTTTGTGGCAGCTTGGAGCTGACATAGCATCATATTTCGGAGCTAATGTCGACAGCGGATACCAGATTCCTGAGTCGGAGCTGAGCCCAGGGATGGTCGCGGGCTCTTCAGTTACCAATGGGATGGTGGAGGTCTCTTCAGTTACCAATGGGATGGGGGCTGTCTCTTCAGTTACTAGTGGGATGGGTGCGGTCTCTTCTGATACGAATGGGATGGGTGTGGTCTCTTCTGATATGCATGGGATGGTCTCTCCAGTTACCAGTGGGATGGGTGTGGTCTCTTCAGTTACTAATGGGATGGTGGGAGTCTCTTCAGTTACCAGTGGGATGGGTGCTGTCTCTGCAGTTACCAATGGGATGGGCGCAGTCTTCTCAGATACGAATGGGATGGGCGCTGTCTCTTCAGATATGCATGGGATGGTCTCTTCTGCTATGCCCTCTGATAGGGCCTCTTCTTCTCGAGATATTGAAGTTCCCTGTGAGCGGGGGGGGCCTAGGGATTCCCCCAGGCCCCCCCCGAAACGTCGGAGGGTGGCTGTTCCTGGACCTGGACAACAGACGGTGTATCCTCGTGCGCATCGTGACGCACGCCGGCTTCTGATGTGCTGTACCCCGAGGTGGGAGGAGAAAAGGACACTTGAGTCAAAATATCTGCGTTCCCAGTGGAAGTGGAAGGGGGCCTCGAAACTGACACGATTAGGCAGTACTAAGGGGCAGGCGACGGGTGAACATCCTTGGTGTTTCATGTTCCAGACGATATTTCCCTCGTTTGTGAATCTGGAGGATCGGTGGTGGAGGGCGTGCTCTTTCTCTTACTCTGACTTCGTTCAGTATTGCAGGCAGTTCCTGGAAGCTTGTACTTTGGGGTCTCTGTTTGACTTGTTTGTTGTCCGTGGAGGAACTGGAGGAGAGGAGACTACATAAAGGAGAGGGGGGAGGAGATGTTGGCTCGTCCGTTGTCGGCGAAGGAGTCCGAGAAGCTGGCCCAGAGATTGGCCTCGAACAATGAACAGGAGCCGACTTGGGATCTGAGTGATGATGGGATCGGTCTTGAGCTGACGGGCGATTCGCTTCTTATCTGTAACTGGATCAATGGTCTCTGGAAGGTTGAGGGAGGAGAAGGAGGAGATGGGGCTTCTTATCGTAGGCGGGTGGCAAATATTATTTCTCTTTTGGAAGAGTTGGAGGAGGAAGGAATACGACCCCCCTCATGGGGCAACGACTTCATTCGACACATATATCGAGAGAGTAATACAGTAGCTGATGAACTTACCCACTTAGCACGGGAAGGCCAGATATTCAGAGAGCTGTTCCACCACCATATCTTTCGTCCTGATGTCCAAGACAACTTTCGAGTTATTGGCCTCCGCGGATCCTTCGACGGCGGAGTGTGTGCCCAAGGTGTGGGCGTTGGTTGGTTTCTGCAGATTGGATATATCCCTCGATTCCATGACCCTTACCCTGACCCTGAGCATAGAGATAAGAGAGCTCGTGTAGTCTCCCTCTTCCCCCAAGCCTCCTCTCCTTGTCCAATCATATGGGAAGTAGTAGGGCGTTGTGCACAGGCACTCCCCTCCCATAGCAGTATCACTGACGCTGAGCTTTCGGGTCTCGAGGGCCTCTTGCGGGCCGCAGCCCAGGTGGCCCAAGACCTCCAGCTGCAGAGAGACTAGGTAGGCACTTAACGGGCGCTGGGGCGCTCGGTGCCTGGTCAGCCTCCCCAAAAAAAAACAAAGGTTGACGGTTTACCGCCGGCGCCCAGTTGGTCGACCCGACCAGAAAGGACAAAGTGTTGACTTTGGGTCGGTTTTGCGCAGATTTGAAAGATATTTGATAATTCATTTTGAGAAAGCAGATTTTTACGCCGAGCATTGTCATATGAACTCCTCTCTGACAGCAGCTCAGCTCTGCCGATGCATTTTCTTGAGAGTTGACTTCCTGGGACTGAGCGAATATGAACATCGAAAAAATCGAAAATGAAGATTTCCGAAAAATCTTTATTTTTTGATTCTACTTCGATTCTCAACACTCTTACCAGTGTAAGGAGCTCTACGAGGTTCCCGGCGGTGACTAGGTTGACGGTTCACCGCCGGCGCCAGTTCCGGGGCGCTGGAGAGCTAGTTGGCAGGAAAAATCTCGACGGACCTTTTGATGACTTGGTCGGTTGAACATTTGGTTCTCGAAATTCAACAATTCGTTTGAGCTCTAGTATTTTTTCCAATGATATTCGATCTTATTCCCGCTCGCCATCTTGATCTCAGCTCGATCGGGTACCTTTTACTGCCAAAAAGCAGGCAGGCGGGATCGGTCGTTTCAAGTCATCTTGACACGCGATGACGGTTTTCTAAACATAACTCGAGCTTTAGGACAGCTACAGAGCTCGTGAGTACACCTTATCGATTCAGAATGATCAGGCGCGTTCGTCTGTTCCATCCAGAGGTCTGAACTCGGTCTGTTAGCCGAGCTAGGTCCGCAAACCTATCGTATTATTCGAGAGATCAATTCAGAATAATCAGTTGCACTTGTCTGGTGAATCCAAAGCTCTGAACTCGGTCTGTTGTCCGATCTAGAATCGCGAAACTATTCGTATTGTTCGAGTCATCTTGAGAAGTGCTTTTGGTTTTCTGCACTCAACTCGGGCTGGGGGGCGGCTGCAGTGCTGGTGGTCACAGGAATCGGTTTGAAGACATCAGCCGCGTCCGCGTGTCGAATCCAGAGCTCGGAACTCGGTCTGCTGCCCGAACTAGGTACCTTGTAGAGCTCTTCGGCATCGATGAGCTAGAGGAATTCTGGCGCGGGGTGGAGCTAGTTGGCCGACCCGGCCAGAAAGGACAAAGTGATAACTTTTGGGTGGTTTTGCGAAAAATTGAAGGACATTTAACAATTCATTTTGAGAAAGCAGATTTTTCGCACCTGTAGTGGGTTATGGCGCGTCTGCCAGTAAAATTTTCAGGTCCGTAGCTGCAGTATAACTATCGAAACACTTGGGGGAACCGACAACCGACCTTGGATAAAAACAGAAAAACGTTATTTTTCGAGTGTCTCAGGTCTTGCTCTAGGCGCTTTCTTCATGCTTACCGAATTGCGCCGTGTGAGAAAAGAGCTCTACGAGGGCACCGGCGGTAACCTGGTTGACGGTTTACCGCCGGGGCCCTCGTAGAGCTCTTTTCTCACATGGCGCTCCTCGGTAAGCATGAAGAAAGCGTCTAGAGACAGACCTGAAAAACTAGAAAAATCATGTTTTTCTGTTTTTATCTAACGTCGGTTCCCCCAAGTGTTTGAATAGTAATACTGCACCTATGGGCCTGGAAATTTGACTGGCGAGCGCGCCATAACCCACTACAGGTGCGAAAAATCTGCTGTCTCAAAATGAATTGTCAAATGTCCTTCAAGTTTTCGCAAAACCACCCAAAAGTTATCACTTTGTCCTTTCTGGCCGGGTCGGCCAACTAGCTCCACCCAGCGCTGGAGAGCTAGTTGGCAAGAAAAGTCTCGACGGACCTTTTGCTGACTTTTGGTCGGTTGAAAATTTTGTTCTCGAAATTCAACAATTCGTTTGAGCTCTAGTATTTTTTCCCACCATATTCGATCTTATTCCCGCTCGCCATCTTGATCTCAGCTCGATCGGGTAAATATTTCTGCAAAAAAGCATCGCGGCGGGATCGGCTCTTTCGAATCATCTTGATACGCGTTGTCGGTATTTTGTACTTAACTCGAGCTGTAGGGCAGCTACAGAGCTCGTTCTCACAGAATTCGATTGCGAATCATCAGGCGCGTTCGTCTGTTCCATCTAGAGGTCTGAACTTGGTCTGCTGTCTGAGCTAGGTCCGCGAAACTATTCGTGTTGTTGGAGTCATCTTGAGAGGTGACAGTTTTCACTTAACTCGGGCTGTAGGGGCTACAGGGCTCGTACTCACAGGAATCGATTCGCAGACATCAGGCGCGTGCGCCTGCCGAATCCAGAGCTCGGAACTCGGTGTGCTGCCCGAGCTAGGTTCGCAAAACTGTTCGTATTCGTCGAGTCATCTTGAGAGGTGCTGTCCGTTTTCTGCACTCAACTCGAGCTGTAAGGGAGCTGCAGGGCTGGTAATCACTGGAATCGATTCGGAGACATCAGTCACGCCCACCTGTTGCATTCAGAGCCCTGAACTCGGCCTGTTGCCCCAGCTAGGTCCGCGAAACTATTCGTATTGTTCGAGTCATCTTCAGAGGTGGAGTCTGTTTTCTGCACTTAACTCGGGCTGTAAGGGGGGCTGCAGGGCTGGTAATCACAGGAATCGATTCGGAGACATCAGGCGCGTCCGCCTGTTGCATTCAGATGTCTGAACTCGGTCTGATACTCGAGCTAGATTCGCGAAACTATTTGTATTGTGCGAGTGATCTTGAGAGATGCTGTCGATTTTCGCACGCAACTCGGGCTGTAGGAGAGCTACGGAGCTCTTGCGCACAGAAAACGATCCAGAAGCATGAGGGGCGTTTGGCTGTTGCATCAAGAGGTCTGAAATCGTTTAGGATGAACAACTATTCGTTCTCTGTAATTTTTTCGACATATATGCTCAGGAAGCTCTACGAGTCCCCCGGCGGTAAGGAAGGTTGACGGTTTACCGCCTGCGCCCAGTTTTGGGGCGCTGGAAAGCTAGTTGGCAAGCAAAATCTCGACGGACATTTTGCTGACTTTTGGTCGGTTGAAAATTTTGTTCTCGAAATTTGAACATTCGTTAGAGATTTAGTATTTTTCCCGTAATATTCGATATTATTCCCGCTTGCCATCTTGATCTCAGCTCGATCGGGTTCACTTTACTGCCAAAAAGCGTCCAGGCGGGATCGGCCGTTTCGAGTCATCTTGATACGCGCTGTCGGTATATTGAACTTAACTCGAGATATAGGACAGCTACAGAGCTGGTAAGCCAGCTAATCGATTCAGAATGATCAGGCGCGTTCGTCTGTCGCATCCAGATGTCTGAACTCGGTCTGCTAGCCGAGCTAGGTCCGCAAACCTATTCGTATTATTCGAGTCATCTTGACAGAGGCTCTCGGTTTTCTGTACTTAACTCGAGCTATAGGACAGCTACAGAGCTGATACTTACAGAACTCGATTCAGAATCATCATTCGCGTTTCTCCGTTGAATCCAGAGCTCTGAACTCGGTCTGCTGCCCGATCTAAAATCGCGAAACTGATCGTATTGTTCGAGTCACCTTGAGAGATACTGTCCCTTTCTGCACTTAACTCGGGCTGTAGGGGAGCTACAGTGCTGGTGGCGACAGCAATCGATTTGGAGACATCAGGCGCGTCCGCCTCTGGAATCCAGAGCTCGGAACTCGGTCTGCTGCCCGGTCCGCGAACCTGTTCGTATTGTTCGAGTCATCCTGAAAGATGCTGTCGGTTTTCTGCACTTAACTCGGGCTGTAGGGAGGCTGCAGCTGGTAATCCCGGGAATCGATTCGGAGACATCAGACGCGTCTGCCTGTCGCATTGAGAGGTCTGAACTCGGTCTGATACTCGAGCTGGGTTTGCGAAACTATTCGTTTTGTTCGAGTCATCTTGAGAGGTGCTGTTGATTAGCGCACGTAAATCGGGCTGTAGCAGAGCTACAGAGCTCGTAAAGAAGACAATCCAGAAGCATCAGGGGGCGTTCGGCTGTTGCATCGAGAGGTCTGAAATCGCTTGGACTAAAAAACTATTCGTTCTCTGCAATTTTTTTCCACATTATATATTGTCAGGAAGCTCTACGAGTCCCCCGGCGGTAACAAAGGTTGACGGTTTACCGCCGGCGCCCAGTTCCGGGGCGCTGGAGAGCTAGTTGGCAAGAAAAATATCGACGGACCTTTTGGTGACTTTTGGTCGGTTGAAAATTTTGTTCTCGAAGTTCAACAATTCGTTTGAGCTCTAGTATTTTTTCCCCTGATACTCGATCTTAGTTCAGCTCGCCATCTTGATCTCAGCTCGATCGGGTACCTTTTACTGCCAAAAAGCAGGCAGGCGGGATCGACTGTTTCGAGTGATCTTGACACGCGATGACGGTTTTCTGAACATAACTCGAGCTTCAGGACAGCTACAGAGCTGGTAAGCACAGCTAATCGGTTCAGAATGATCAGGCGCGTTCGCCTGTTGAATCCAGAGGTCTGAACTCGGTCTGCTAGCCGAGCTAGGTCCGCAAACCTGTTCGTATTATTCGGGTCATCTTGACAGACACACTCGGTTTTCTGTACTTAACTCGAGCTACAGGACAGCTACAGAGCTGATACGTACAGAAACCGATTCAGAATCATCAGTGACAGTTGTCTGTCGAATCCAGAGCTCTGAACTCGGTCTGCTGCCCGATCTAGAATCGCGAAAGCATTCGTATTGTTTGAGTCATCTTGAGAAGTGCTCTCGGTATTCTGCCCTCAACTCGGGCTGAGGGGGGCTACAGTGCTGGTGGTCAGGAGAATCGATTTGAAGACATCAGGCGCGTCTGCCTGTCGAATCCAGAGCTCGGAACTCGGTCTGCTGCCCGAACTGGGTCCGCGAAACTATTCTATTGTTCGAGTCATATTGAGAGGTGCTGTCGGTTCTCTGCACTTAACTCGGGCTGTAGGGGGCTGCAGGGCTGGTAATCACAGGAGTCGATTCGCAGACATCAGATGCGTCCGCCTGTCGCATTCAGGGAACTCGGTTTGATACTCGAGCTGGGTTGCCAAACTATTCGTTTTGTTAGAGTCATCTTGAGAGGTGCTGTCGATTTACGCACGTAGCTCGGGCTGTAGTAGAGCTACAGAGCTCGTCAAGAAGACAATCCTGAAGCATCGGCGGCATTCGGCTGTTGCATCGAGAGGTCTGAAATCGCTTGGACTCAAAAACTTTTCGTTCTCTGCGATTTTTTCCCGCATTACATATTGTCAGGAAGCTCTACGAGTCCCCCGGCGGTAAGAAAGGTTGATGGTTTACCGCCGGCGCCCAGTGTTCAGAAAACCGTGATCGCGTGTCAAGATGACCTGAAACTGCCGATCCCGCCTGCCTGCTTTTTGGCAGTAGAAGGTACCCGATCGAGCTGAGATCAAGATGGCGAGCGGGAGTAAGATCAATATCATGGGAAAAAATACTAGAGCTCAAACGAATTGTTGAATTTCGAGAACAAAATAACTCGTAGAGCTTCCCTCAGCAAGTTATTGCTGGAAGCTTAAGAGTAATACCTCGTAGAGCTCGTCGGCATCGATGAGCTAGAGGAATTCCGGCGCGGGGTGGAGCTAGTTGGACCGCCCGGCCAGAAAGGACAAATACCTCGTAGAGCTCCTCGGCATCGATGAGCTAGAGGAATTCCGGCGCGGGGTGGAGCTAGTTGGTCGACCCGACCAGAAAGGACAATGTGACAACTTTTGGGTAGTTTTGCGAATATTTGACCATTCATTTTGAGAGAGCAGCTTTTTATGCCAAGCATTCGCATATAAACTTTCTTCCCTGAGCAGCTCAGCTCTCTAGAGCCAGTTTTCGTATTAGTTGACTTCCGGAAACCGACTTCATCTTCGCTCCAAAAATCTGAATTTGACGTTTTTCTAGAAAAGCTCACAGAAGCTCTCCGCTTCGATCCTAAGCTTTCTTACGGGTGCAAGGAGCTCTACGAGGTTCCCGGCGATTCCGTATCCTCTTTCGTGGCGTGAGATTCTCGTCTCTTTTATGCCCAAAATTCCAGGGATTACTAAGTTAAAAGACGGTCGTTTGCTGTGTATGCAGAATGCTGTTTCGAGATGGTTCAGTTCCTGTATTGTTCTCCTGGTTGAGGGCCATATTGAAAGAAACGGAGTGTTTCGTCATATTGGGTTGTATGGTTTCCAGGAACATCGTCGTACACAGGAAATCACGGCTAGCATCAACCACATAGGTCAACATGCTGCACAATGGGGAAAAGGGGAAACGGCACACTTGGCGAACGCTGATGTCCTCCAGGCGTTCGATCACTGCACGGTTGCCAATGTCAGGCGCGGGTTGGATCATGCGAGTGTGCCCCTGTACCTACAGTATGCTCTACTTAACCCCTTGTGTGCATGTGTAGGCACTGGCTATTATGATGGGATTGAGGTTTTGGAGGTAAGGTGGGACAAATGTATTCGGACGGGAGGGCCTGAGGGCCCGTTGGCTTTCAACCTTATTGTTGCTGCCATGTGGAGTTCCACGATTCGAGAATGGGACGTACTAGGACTAGGTTATCGTATTGAGTTTGCGACTGGCTCGACTAGCTGTGTTTCGATTATTAATCACTTCCTTTGGGCGGACAGCTGTTATGTTCTGGCTCGGAGTCGGGAGGAACTCACGCGCATGTTATACGGTCTAACTACACAGTTACATGACTATGGAATGAAATGGAAAGAGTCCAGTCTATTGTACATGGTGTTCGGGGTTGATCCGCCGCGAGATGCGGAAGGGGAAATATTACGCACTGCTGATCTTGTTCTCTCGATGGGGTCGGAGGAGTCGGGAGTGTATCGATTTAGAAGAGTGGCGGAGATGGAGGTGCTTGGGGCTCATATTTGTTCTGAACTACATGTGAATGAGCATCCATATTTGGATGCTAGTATTGACTCTGCTCGCAGGGCTTTCTGGGGGCGGGCGACCTTCTTCCGCTCCACGGCCATCCCGTTGAAAGATAAGTATGAGAGGTATGCACAGAGGGTTCAGAGTATTGTTCTCTACGCGGCGGAAGGATGTACGGTCGACTCTAGTTCATTGAGTGCCCTACATATCTTTGAGGGTAAGTGCCTGGCTGTAATGTCTCGTTGTATACGGAGGGAAGGGGAAAGTTATCAGGAATGGAATACGAGGAGGTATGAACGTGCGAGACACAAATTTCAGGATGCACACTATGCGGGTATTGTACATAAGTTTCTCAGAGTGCATTGGATGTGGGCAATCGACATCCATGATTTTGCCCATAGGTTGATCACAGATCGGGAGGCGTTGGAGGTAAACTCGACAAGAGCTTGGAGAGATTCTCGTTTCTCATGCCTTGCGTTTGGCCGACTGTGGGATAGAATGAGGACAGATTCAAGCGAGGCTCTCAGATGTTGGGGGAAATGGAAGGAGGCCAGCTCAATGAAACGACATCGTGGGGGACAGGAGTGTGTAGGACTTCGTCCGTGGTACTATTCATTGGAATCGTTTTATGGTTTATCCTGGTGGGAGTTCTTTGCTGGAAGTTTTGAACATTTCATGGATTTCGCTGCGCATGTTTGTTCTAGTACTATGTTGAAGTATTTCCAAAAGAAATGCAAAGGCTTGGCGTCCTCAGGGGTGCCTGTGTTCTTGAACTTGGATGAGGATGGAGGGGTTCATATTGGTCAGGATCGGGAGGATACACCAGCATATAGGGATCGTCTCAGCAAACGTATTGCGTTGCATAACATGCGTTGTACACAGTGGGACCTCGAAACGGATGGGATACCACTGGATATCCAGGGGGACTCACTGCTTGTGATTAACTGGCTCTGTGGGAAATGGAAAGTATTAGCTCAGGTTTATCAGAAAAGGGTGGATACTCTGATTAATAAGTTGGACGAGATGCAGGACACATATTCGGTGAGGCCTCCAGAGGCTGGTCGTGATTTCTTCTTTCATTCTTTTCGGGAATGGAACCAGAGAGCTGACTTACTGACCCATCAGGCCCGTCAGGGCCACGTGTGCGCCGATTTCATTTACCTCAGCGATTTTGAATCTCAGTGCTATACTCCTTGCCTTAATCAAAGCCGGCTTTGATGGGGGCGTTTGTAGCCGCGGAAGTGCCTGTGGTGTGTGGATACAGATTGGTCTGCGAAACAAATATATCTTCTCGCGGACCGACATCATTTTCATGGATGTGTATCTTGCGGCTTGGTGTCTGCCACCAAGCGCCACTGTCACAGATGCGGAACTATCAGCGGCGGAGCGCATATGCGATGTACTCCCACAGGTTGTGCAGACCTTCTTTGATCATTCGCAGTAATAAGTCACACATTGTTTCATCTTTATCTGTGTTCTTGTTTATCCCAACAGCTTCGCTGTTCATTGACTCTTTCGTTTGTCTTTTGTTTGCTTTGCGTTTGATTGTGTCGTTGTGGGCATGTGATTCTCTTTATTCCTTCAGCTTCGCTGTGTGGTATAAGAGCTGACTGCTTGCGTGATAAATAAGAGGCTCTGTTTCGCCTGATACTTTGGACCTGGCCTTAGTGGCCAAGACGGTCCCAGCAAAGACGCAAAAGACCAGGTTGACGGTTCACCGCCGGCGCCAGTCTGCGCAACTATTGTATTGTTCGAGTCATCCTGAGAGGTGCTGTCGGTTTTCTGGACTTAACTCGGGCTGTAGGGGGGCTGCAGGGCTGGTAATCACAGGAGTCGATTCGACATCACACGCGTCCGCCTGTCGCATTCAGAGGTCTGAACTTGGTTTGATACCCGAGCTGGGTTGCCAAACTATTCCTCTTGTTAGAGTCATCTTGAGAGGTGCTGTCGATTTACGCAAGTATTTCGGGCTGTAGGAGAGCTAGAGAGCTTGCAAAGAAGGCAATCCAGAAGCATCGGGGAAGTTCTGCTGTTGCATCGGTCTGAAAAATTGCTTGGGCTGAAAAACTATTCGTTCTCTGCATTTTTTCCACATTATCTATTGTCAGGAAGCTCTACGAGTCTCCCGGCGGTAAGGAAGGTTGACGGTTTACCGCCGGCGCCCAGTACAGAAAACCGACAGCACCTCTCAAGCTGACTCAAACAGTACATATAGTTTTCGTCGAAATTTTTCTTGCCAACTAGCTCTCGAGCGCCCCGGAATTACTGGGCGCCAGCGGTATACCGTCAACCTTTGTTACCGCCGGGGGACTCGTAGAGCTTCCTGACAATATATAATGTCGAAAAAAATTGTACAGAACGAATAGTTTTTCAGCCGAAGCGATTTCAGACCTCTCGCTACAACAGCCGAGCGCCCCCGCGCCCCCGATGCTTCTGGATTGTCTTTTGTGCGAGGTCTCTAGCTCTCCTACAGCCCGAAATACGTGCGTAAATCGACTGCAACCCTGAAGATGACAGATGCGCGAGGTGGGGCGGCCCTGCGAAGCTGCGCGCGGGCGGCAAAAGCCGCGGCAAAGCGGGGGGGCACGCGGCTGCGTCGGGCGACGCAGAGGTGGCTGTGGAGGAGCCGGGAGTCCGCGCGGGGAGAGGATTGCCGGGGGCGGCCAGGGCGTCCGCGCCAGGGGGGAGAAAGCCAGAGAGTGTGCCAGAGGCAGTGGCTCCGCGCAGGTCTGCCCGGCTGGCGGCGCAATCTGCGCCTGGCGCGGTCGCGGGTGAGGGGGCGGGGGCGGGCGAGGGCGCGTTTGTTCGAGCGGGGGTACTGCTGCGCCCGAAGCGCGTGGGGCCGGCGGAATCTTCGCGCGGAGGCGGCGCCGACCGAGTGGTGACAGGTTTCGGCTCTGAAAGGGTTGAGGACTTGGCTGCTTTCCAGCGCGGCCGCGCTCAGGCGGACGCGACGCGCGCGTCGCAGCGGGTGTCGGGGGGGGCCCGGGGGTTGGCCGTGGACATGCAGGGGTAAGAGCTGGATCGGTCGGCGGGGTCCGCCTGGCATTCGGGCCGATAGGACAGGGCTGGGCAGGGATTTTGGGTTTCGAAGAGGGAATGAAGGGGAGGTGTGTGTGTGTGTGTGGGGCGTGCGATCGGGAGGTGGGGTGGGTGTTTGGGGGAGGGGGGGTGGGGGGCAGGACAAGGGGGGCGGGGGTGGGCGAGGGAGGGCGGAGGGGGGGCTGAATGAAGCAAGGCTGTGCTGCGTGTTGCGACGGACTGGAGCGGAGGGATGGCTGGCCCCGTAGTGCGGCGGCCCCTCCCCCCTCTGGAGCGCTGGCGCGGCGAGGGG